>VYXD01016002.1:682699-700957 GCA_013397195.1 Hylia prasina
GCGCCCGGCCCCGCCGCCGGCCCATGGCCCCAGTGTGGGGCTCGCCCGGACTGCTGGCCCTGCTGCTGGCCCTGCTGCTGCGGGCAGGGCAGTCCCGCCCGGGCAGCGCCGACCGCTGCAGCTGGAGGGGCAGGTGGGTGCGCCCGGCCGGGGCTGGGGGGCTGNAACTAGCCCGGGTAACCTGCAAAGATCTCTCAGCAGCTGCATGCCCACTCCTGGTTCATTCTCCACGCCGGGGAGGAGCTGAGTTTGTGTGGCTTTTCGATAGGTGTGGTTAAAATGGTTTGAATTCCCAGGCTTCAACAGTAATGTGAAATGTCTACGTTGTTCCTTCTCACTTCTGTTGCCACTGATTTGGGATCTTAAAACAGCTTCTGATGCTGCACATTATTTACTCGAAGAGGGGAAGGAGCCCTGCAAATGCCTTACCTATGATGAGCAGTTTCAGGAGTTTTAACAGGAGATGTTCTGGTGTCAGTAGAAACTGGAGATGGGGTGGGAGGAGCTGCTGAGAGCGAGTCAGCAAAACTCACTCGGGGCTTTCCCTAGCAAGGGAAAACGCTGCTGCGGGAGACATTCAGGGATCAAGTAGCTCAATGCTTTCTCCTGATGGCAGCAGATGGGTTCGTTTGGGCCTTTGGAAGTGAATAAATCCTCCTGTGGGGCCGCTTTATCATAGTGTCAGCTCCCTCCCCAAGTCCTCTCCTCTGTTCCCTGGTCTCATTTGCACAAAAGAGAGAAGGGCTCTGGCCTCTCAGCTCGTGTATTATGCCACAATCAAACCTTTTAAAGACTATTTGTGTGTTGTTTTCCATTCAAGATGGGGTCAGAGCATAGCTATTCAGTAGGTTTTTTCTTAGACAATAAGAAACTTACGGGTAAGACAATCACAGAGCTTTCAGGATCACTGGCACTAATGTTGATAACCATCAAGGTTTAATGCATCTTTAAATGTTTTTAGAATTGCTGGAGTGAGCCGTGCAGAGCGCCAACTTGAGCCAGACTTTAGCCAAAAGTTGTGCGAGGAGTCACAGCGCAGGTATGTGTGGGGAAAAACACGGGACATTAGCAAAGCGCAAGTCAAGGCTGAAATTCTGTTTTCTGATAATAGCAGTAAAAATACGACGTTTTGTGAATGAACAGTAAAGTGGGTCGAAATAGGATTCAAGGAATCCGGTATCAGACCCTTGAGGACTAAAGCTCTGGTTTCAGGGTGTCTCCTCTAACAAACTGATTTTCCTCTTCAGGAAAATCCCTCCTTGCAGAAGGGCTGCGGGCAGACTCTGCCCGTGCATCTGTGGGCAATGTGAGAACACGCTGGTAACCGCAAGGTAACAGATGGCCGGAGGGTCCTGGTGACCGCGGGCGCTGCGGCGCGGGCTGCGAACAATGCCCTGCGGGCCCTGGGATGTGCCACCCAGCCGTGCCGAGGGCCATTGTCCCCGCCCGGCCGCGAAATCCCGATTCCACGCTTAAGAGCTGCAGAAAGGAGCCTCGCTCTCCCAGACCTGCGAAAGAGCATCTCCCCATGTCGTTCATTGAAAATATGGAAAGGGCAATGCATATAGAAATCTAATTATTGGCAGGCACAGCCCGGCTTTTAGCATGATAATCGTGGGCCCTGGAGCTTTCTTGTGCACGGACCCCTGAAAGATAATCATGAAAGCAGAAGTTAAAACTATTGAATTTCCATCGTTCATTCAAAATTCGCTTTGATTATGTTGCCACGATTTTTGTTTGTTCCTACACAGCGATAAGAAACTGTTATTAATCACTTCTAAATATTTCAGAGACAAAAGGGGGCTGCCCGGCCCGGGCGATGGGGACGGCGGGGTGTCCGTCCTGTCCCCATGCTGGGGGGCTCCCCGCGGCACCGGCGGGGCGGGGGAAGGGGTCGGTGACAGTCGCGGCCGCCGTCCCCCGGGACCCCCAGCCCACCCCCGGGCACAGCCAGCAGGCACNGGGTGGGTTTACTTCAGTCACTGGCAGGGAAATAAGCCACAAATGTTCTCAGTATTCTCAAATATTACTTCCTTTCCCACTATGTTTTGTTGCCTTTTTACTTTTAACTAATTATGCTGGCGCAGATTTTATTTTCGTAAGTGACCTCAGCAAAAGTAACTGTTCTGAAAGCAGTGGAGTTGCACAGGCTTGAGCGAGAGTTCGGGAGCAGAGCCAGCACCACCTTTTTATCAGAAACATTTTCCTGATGAGTTTATATTGGAAAGAGGGCATAACATCGCTGTGCAGCTCCTGCTGCGAGTCAGTGGCTCTACCACTCGCTGGTGGGATTTTCTGGACAGCTGAGCAATGGCCAGTCGTACCACAAGAAAAAGTTCTGAGCTATTGAGCAGTGAGAAGTTGCCCTCTGACTTTTCTCTGAGTGCTGCAGGCATGGATTTGGTGAAAGGGGCTGAGGCTCCTTCCCGTGCATCCAGCCGTGAGCATTCCCTGTCCCTCTGGGGCTCCTGCGTGGTGCTGCAGCTCAGATTCGAGGGAAGGAATTCAGTCCAGCTGGAGGAAGCCAGTTTAAGGGTCGTTAGGAGAGTTAGGAATAAGCTCTGTATGTCCAGGCGGTGCGTGCTCCCCTCGCCCCGTTTCTGACCGGCCCCGGTGTTTCCCGGCAGCGGCTTGAGCCGGGAGCCCCGTTCCCGCGCGGTGGAGCAGGTGCACCTGCGCTGCACCGAGGGCTCCCTGGAGTGGATGTACCCGGCACGGGCGCTGCGAGTGCTCCTGGAGCCCAACCTGGCCAGCGCCCAGCACACCGCCGTCTGCATCAAACCCGCCAGCGACTTCCAGGGCGCCAGCATCTACGTGGAACGCGCTGGGCAGCTGCACCTGGTGGTGAGCGAGGCCGAGGGGGCTCGGCCCCGCCACGTGTCCTGCTTCGGTGCCCGCGGCCCGCAGGGAGTGGCCCTGTTCCTGCAGGCCAGCCCGCAGAGGGACATCAGCCGCCGCACCGCCAGCTTCCAGTACGAGCTGCTGAGCAACCAGAGCGCGGCCGGCCCCGACTTTAAAAAGATGGCCCTGGCTGAAGGTAAGAGCAGGGGCTCCACTTTTGGGGCAGATCTCAGGCGGCGGCCGATCCCCACTGAGCCGGTGCATCCCTGGTGACAGAGGCTGTTCTGGCATTGCAAAGGAGGCCCTTCTGCCTGGCAGTGCCCTCACTGAGAACATCCTCTGTGCTTCATTCTTTGCTGCGGTGGTATTTGCATTACAAGAACTTTGGTTTGCATCTGATCACAGTGCTCTCCAAGCTGGTAGTTCTGCCCCATTTCCCCTCTGAATTCACCTTTTGCAATGGGATGTACTGTAGTATTGTAAGTAACTGTTTTTGCATTACAAGTAACTCTGTTTTGTCTAGCTATGTGCCGTCCTTGTGACAACATGGAACTCCTTATGGCCATTTGCAGCAGCGATTTTGGTAAGCTGACTAAAGGGGAGTCATTCTGCCTTTAATTTATATTGATTATTTGGATTTATTTGCTGTTTTTTTCTTAAAATAATAGCCTGACTGTGCTCTCTGATCTGGGAAAGAAACTGTGGAAAAGAATCTGAATGGGGTGGCAAAGTGAAACCTAGAAGGGAGAAGCTTTGGTCACAAGGTCCTCATTTCCTGCAGGCAGAAGGTTTATGAACTAAAGCTGAACTGTGAGTAATGCTCACGGGTGTGCTGCTGGCCTGCAGGTGTAGCCCAGTGCTTAGGTGTACACTCAGGTTGAACATGCTTGGTGTGGTCATTTTTACACTCTTTTTCTGTGTTTCTTTTTATCGCAATTATGAATATGCATTCTCTGTCCCCTAACAGTTTGCACACTCCCCATTTTTTTTTTTTTCTGTAGAGGCAGTGAGTTGTTTGCAACTTAGCTAAAGATTTCATGTGATTTAAACTTTCCTTCAGTGACATCCTGGTTAGGTTTCATCCCTTATCAGGAAACAGCACACTTATTAGTCCATAAGAAAAGAAATAATAAGAAATAGTTATCTGATAATACATTAAAATCCTTTTCCATTTTTCTTAATAATGCAATTGAATTTTTTTCTTTCAATCGTGATTTGTTAATTTGATTCCCACATTTTTCCACAGGCACATTTGTACCTCTTTTGCTCAAAAAGCTAAAGCTGCAGAGCTGCCTCTCCCCATAGCCACAATTCCACTGCTGTAAATGTACCTACATAAAGAAATAAATCTATAAACTCCATATTCAACATTTAAAAACCCCACCAAATCACTGCTTTCCTACCAGGGCTCGCCATCCTTTAAGGCTGATAAAATAAGACACCAGCATCACGATGAAAATACAAAACCAGTGCAGGGCATGCTTCCTTAAGAGTGCTCCACAGCTGGTAATTTTTATTCTTCTTCCAAATTAATTGGTGCCATCAGCCCGTTGTTTGTCCTGGAGGAAGATGCCGGTGCTGTCCCCCCCAGAGACTGACAGATGTGGGGGCCCAGGCACACAAAGGGGACACACTCACAGCAGCAACAGAGCAGAAGAAACAACCCTTTGAACTGCCTCTATTTATGGCCTGACTTCCTTGTCCTGCGCTCACAAATCGCTACCATCAGCTTTTCTGATTCCAGAAAGTAGCTGCTAATGAAAGTGTAAATGGCACTGGGAGTGAATGGGGCTTTATGGTTACCCTTAGCATGGGGGGCTGCAGTCACTGCACCCCGAGCAGGGCAGGAGCAACTTGGGGCACCAGGAACAAGTGCATTACAGCTTGTGCATTATAGACTTGACTGCATCTGATTAAAAATGGTCACACAAAGAGGGAGACAGAGAGCAGAGACATCTGTTGCACAAATTCTGGGTTCCCTTGGAAATCTAAATAGATGAGGAAGTTCTTGAAAACTTCTGAGGTAGGGTTTTGCTGCATCTTGGGTTGTTGAGTTTTCTGTACAAGAGTGAAGGAGTTTTGTGGCAGGAGGGTGGTTGTGTGATCTCTCATCTCATTTGCTGTAAGATCTCTTTCTCAAATGGTGAATGTTTCTGAGCTTTCTATGGATGTGGGATTTAAATTAATTTAATTAATCGAAGAATAATTGATTGCTGCGAAAAATGGGGGCAGAGGTAATGATAAAGGTGGCTTCAGGACAACAAACACCTGTCAGATGGGATGATTCATTTATCCATATGATGGATGCAAAAAATGCTTTCAAACAGAGACAATGGCTTCTTATGCTTTCCTTCCAGCTAGGATCCTTCTGGGATGAGAAGGTACATGTACACAAAGTGATTTTTAAATAAGGCTTCAAATAAAATCACTTTAAGAGTTCTGAGTGTTGTTCATCATCTCCCAAAGTATCTTTTGGTGGATGGATGAAATTATCTTTTGAGAGGGAAAAAAAACACTAAACCTTTAAATAAAAAACGTTTAACCACCTCTCATTTTTTTCTGACCAAATCATATTCTGATTCTTCTTGGATCAACCTCTGTTAGTGCTGTGAAAGGAAAAGCTCCAGAGTCCCCTGGAGTCAGGAAGGAGGTGTCTTTGATAGTCATTGTCTTGGAGCACAGAGTGAAAAAAATTAATCGCTGATCCCTTTCTAGTCATGTGCTTTTTTATCCTCCACTACTTTGCATTATCAACCTTTTTCCTGTGGTGTAGCTGGTTTGAGTAGTCATTAAAGCACAATTCCAAGGATGTAGCACAGCTTGTGTGGAGCTCCCCTGTGCAAAAGATGCAATGTAAGCTCAGAAATGTGTCTGTGTGCTGGTGGAAGGTGTAAAAACTGCACAGCAAAGCTGCTCTGCAGTTATTTCATTCAGTGAGCTCGTAGTACCTGCGCTGTTCTCCTGCTGCTCCATAACCACCTCCTGTCTTCTTCACATCCAGTGGTGAAAGGATCGATCCGAAATGTCTCCCACGACTCAGAGAACCACCTGTCCCAGGTCGATGTCAGTGTCCAGAAAGTCTACAGGCAGAAAAACCGGATTTTCCAGCAGGAGGAGGGGAGTGGGGAGTGGCGAGGCCCCATCCAAACCCTTCTGCAGTGTAAGGTGAAGAAGGGAGGAGGTGATTTCCTCTTCACTGGGAATGAACACTTTGGGGAAGCCTGGCTGGGCTGTGCCCCTCGGTTTAAGGATTTCATGTTGGTTTACCAAGCTGCCAGAGAAAGGGGAGCCAACCCTTGTGAGTTTGAGCTCAACTGACAGGAGAGACACTGCTGCTGAGAGTTAAACTATTTCAGTCTTTGGATATGGAATCTGGAGCAAGGTTAAAACCAAGGACTAAAGTTTACAATTCCACCCAAACTGGGATGTGGAAGATTTCCTGAAGATAATGGCTCTGTGAGCCCTGTGAACTCTGACTTTTAACTCAGATTAGTATCTCTTTCTTCACATTTTTTCTGTCTAGATAAATAACTGGATTTTGGAAAGGCAGTCTTTTGGGGAAGGTTAAAAAGCAGCCTGTGCAAATACTAGAAAAGTCTCTCTAACAACCTTTGCTCTGTGTAAATTTGCTTTTTCTCTAGATATTTTTCTCCCCTCCCCAGTCTGCTTGATTTGTCTTCCTTTAAAGGCAAATGTGAAAACTCTCTCTAACCTGGGAGGAAAAAACTACCTCTAAAGCAAAAAAAGCCCTTTCTTCACCAAGAACTACTTGATTTTTAAAATGGAACATAGATGCTGTAAAAAGTACATGCTCTTTTCTGACATTGAAAAACATTAAGGAGTTTAATACAAGCACAGACAAAATGCAACTAAGTCACTGCCTTAATGTTCTGTTGAACTAATTTAGGATCAAGAATTGCTCATGATGGTATTTTCACCTAAATTATCTGCCTCTTTTCAATTAGCTTTTATTATTTGATTGGTGGCTCCTCCCACCCTCCCTTAGTGCTTTAGCCAGACTCACATAATTGCCTATCGTTTGTGTAAATGGAATTCCTACACCGTAAAATGATACACAAATGTGTCTACCACACAGAGCCCAATAAATGATGTGAATAAACCCATTATTTCCATGTAATGGCATCTGATTGCAGCCTGGGCAACATGGGGCTGACAGATGTGAGCCCATGACAGGGCCTGGAGAAAACTCAATGAGGAGAACTCTGACAGGCCACAATTAATTGACTTTTGGAATGACTCCTCTTGTCCACAGTTCTACTTGGCTGAACAAGATTCACAAATTGCTGTCTTGAACTTTTAAATGGGACAAAATAGCTGCCAATGAAAGTCTAAATGACATAAGCTTTGAATAGGAGTCATACAATGACCACTCTGTGACACGTTTTTAACTGACATCGATTATTTGAGAAGTAGCAGCCACTTAATTGAGAGGGAATTGGGGGGAAGAAATGGGAAAGAATCAGAGGACTAGGTACAGAGATACAGTCTGTTAAACATTAACCAAATACAGTTTTACTAAAATAGGGAATGTATTGATAAACATTTTTACATATATTCACAGAGAATACGATTGTCAGTTGTTCTTTTTGCTTTGAAAAACTAATCACGAAGCTAAATCAAGAGGAAATGTCATTAGCAAGGAAGAAAACAGACCTTTTCTGATTATTATCATACTGACTTCCCTGGGGCCTCAGGCTGTAGTCAGTCAAGTTTACACAGGCTTAAAATACCTCTTTGTCTGTGTTTGGAAACTGAGGCGAAGCTCTGGCCCGAATTGGCCTCCTAATCCCAGGGACATCATGGGACAAGTAGAGATGATGAGGATTTCCCCCACCTTCCTTCTTGTAGCACTCAAGCAACACTGTGTGAGTCTGCAAACTCTTCAGTGTTTTTTACCCAAAACCTTCCTCAGCCCAACTCACTTGGAGAATCTGAGGTGGAAATGTTTAGCTTGTTTCATGGATGCTTTGTTTGGGCTGATTTTTATATTTATCTACTGAGTTCCTTTCCACTGGCCTCAAATACATGCAGGAGCTTGCAATTTCACCAAGTGGTATCAGGAATCATCATCTATTGCTGCTTCCAGCTGTAACTTAGGCTGGCAGATGCTGGATTGCACCTAAGGCTTTCTAAAGCAATCCCACACTGTCTTTAATTGTCCATCTTCCTCCAGCTGATGACCATGGTTTTGTTTACCCAAAAAGGTCTCCAGTTTTGTTCATTGGGAAGGATGATTTCCTCATCCTCAGTGAGGATGCAGCATTACTGGTAATGGGCATACAGCTCCAGAAAATGAGGCAGTTTAGGAGCAGTGCAGAGAACACCAGAGCTCTGCCTGCCCCTTCCCCAGCTCTCCCCTAACCCAGTGATGCACTAAAAGAGCTGCCCATAGGATTTTGTTGTGTCTTCACTTCTGCCTCCCTCCCTGCTACAACCCTGAGCAGAGAACAAAACATTCAGAGTTAGGGTTTATTGTATTTATCAAGCTCAAACCATCACCCTTCCCCAGCCAGCTCCAGGAGTGGTCACAGGCACATGGAGCAGATGGCACAAAATCCATGGTGGTGGCTCTGCCTGTGTGTGGCTGGCAGAGCTACAAACAATAACAAACCTTGTACAGACTGAGATACAGGGTTGAGATACCAGTATAATTAACAGGTTTATAACTACATAAGCATTTTTTCTAAGCACATTGTTTTACTGATGTCTTTAATTGAACAAAAGAGTAAACATTTATTTTTCATTCAGCAACTGGTTTTTTGATTTACTCTCACTTGTATATTAAAATGCAGATCAATGCACATCCTTCACAGCATTAACACCAGAATTAATTCTTTCTCTAGACTAAGCTGCTTTCTTTGTAATACTAAAAAGAGAATTACATAAATACATGCTCCTATATATGTTTTGTTTAAAACCAGTGCAGGTCTGACAGGTACTGCCCAAGTAAAACCACTTCAATTGTGTTGAAAACATTTTAAAAAGATCATTTATTATGCAGTAACTAGTGTTTTTTATTAGTTATAATAGTAATATCACACTGATGTTCCAATATATGTAAGATACCTGAAGCTAACCAAAACAGCATTTCTCAAAACCCCAGATATTGGTCCTAGTAATGCCAAGGTCACCATTTCCATCCCCATATGAGTCATTGACTTCGGAGCTGGACTCAGTGATCCTTTTGAGTACCTTCCAACTCAGAATACTCTGTGATTCTGTGAATTCCAAATTAACAGAACTTCACTCTATGATTTCTAGTCAGTCATAGCACAAAAGAAAGCAAAACACAGGATCAGGGGCCCAGCAGAAGGCTTGTTTCACTGCAGGGCACCTCATGTGTTCCACATACTGGGTTCTACACCAGTGTCCCATGCCAAGAGTCCCACTTTATCCAACGAGGCAGAATAAAAGCTGCTCCTCACTTTGTCTGGGTGTCCCTCCAGACTATGGGCACAGAAGCCCATAGACTCCGAGGGCAGTACTGACACCTCTAAAGTCAAGCAGCAAGGAACAGAGGATGGGGACTCTCTCCACCACACAGACTGCTGGAGCACGTTTTTGCCCACAGCCAAGGGGACAGAGTACTCCTTCAGCACCTGCTGAGTGCATCTGCAGCCCTGTGGCACAGCCAAGCAGCAAAAGGATTTCTCAGAGGGAACTGCTCTTATCTTTCACTGCTGAAAAACTGGAAGGGCAGAAACCCCAAGCTGCCATCCACTGCTGTCTCCCAGCAGGACACAGCCTACTCCTGCACCTCTTGCAGCCTTCTGCTCAGGCTGGGAGTTTCAGTGCTGGCTGTGCTTTGGAAAGTGGAGAGAGTGGAACTGCTCCAAAGACAGCCATGGCACTTTTAGATCCACCACCAATTCCATATCCTATTCTGACCAAAAAATTGGAAGAAATGAGACTTGTGCTGTCCTTGACAAAGAGCTAAGAGTTTAGAAACCAAGTAAAAATAGAGACACCAAGCCTGAATTCCTCTCTCCATAGCACTTTGGCTAATGTGGAAGGCAGTCACAGAGGTTCTTTTAAGCCTTCTAACAATTCCCTGCCAAATGCCAGCAGTGGTTTTGTGTTCTATTTCACCAAGTCCTGTAAGGGGAGTTTTACAAATCAAAGTCTAGGAAGGCTCTCGTGTGAGCTTCCCATGGGCTACAAGAAGTAAGAGCTGGCACACTAAGTCCAGAGGCACCAACAAGATACAGGCCCAAGAACTATGAGATCCAAATATCTTGATTGCCTACAGATTGTTTTAAAGTTACAAGTAAGAAGTACAGATTTCTCTGTACCTGGTGAGAACTTCTGAAGATATACCACAACCCAGGTAAAGAACACCAGGAGAATTAAAAATCCATCCCAGGAGGAATGGATGTATATTCCCCTTTGTGCTAATCCTCTGTATGTTAAAAGACTCACCCTGTCTGCCCACAGGTTTCATACAGAGGAACCAGCATTTTTCAGGTATTTGCAGGTATCAGGTATCTCTGTCTTGAGACTCCTCAAACTGGAGTCCCAAAACCATGCAAGAAACCCAATTTCTACCACCTGAACAACAAAAGACACACCAGCAGAGAATATCCCACCTCATAAAGAGGAAAAGCTTTATGACAGGAGACCCTGAGACCAGGAATGCATCCCCTGAACTCCTCAGCACACACAAAAAAAGCCCAGCACTGAAGAGCCTTCAGTGTGAAGATGTGAAGCGTGTTCTGGCTCAGAGGATGACACAGAATGCTTCATCCCACAATCTTCATCACAGGATGCACACCACTGCCCTGCAGGACATCTTCCTGACAACTCTCTGGTGTATTCCCAGTGTCTGGGCTGATGTTATTTGTTTCCTGGTAATTCTAAAAGTCTCTGCAGTTCCACTCTGATGACATCTGTCATACTGGCTTTTATAACTCAGAGCCATAAAACCTGAACTTAGGGATTTCAACAGCTCTTTCTGTAGCATCTGGTGGAGTCACACACTGAGAACACCTGTATGGACAGCAGTCTGTGCACAGGCAAAAAGGCACCAGTGGGACCTCCCTCAAAGCCTGAATTTGTCAAGGAATTCTTCCTGTTTCTTTCTCAAAGGGGTCATTGTTACCCATGGAACAGATTAATTCTGCTGCTCCTTTACAGGAAACCACAGAAGCCACAGGGGCCACTGAAGACATTTAAAAAGGATTTGCATCATAACTTTGATTTTAGGGCAATCAAGACCTTTGCAAACCATTACAGTTTTTACTATCACCGACATTTTGCTAAATCACTAACTAAAGGCTTTAGCGATTCAGACCAAAGAATTGGCACATTTCCTAAACTGCTTAAAACAGACGATAATTTTCGTATCAAGCAATCAATCTTTGAGACAGATTATCTGTACTGCAAACAAACTAAACTGAGATACAGGACCTTACTCTTTCATGTGACAGAGAGAGAGAACAGCATCACTGGAAAACAGCCAGAAGGCTGGGTACAAGGCTTCAGTGAACTGCGCTTTGAACTTATAGATCAAATTATTCTTCTCCCCCACCGCCGTGAAAATCACAAAGCCCCCCTCACAGTGGAGCAGCACCCCAATCTTGGTAGCCTTTGTGTTGGGCAGGCACTTTTCCACGTCGTTGTGCCAGGAGGATATTTTGGAGTTGAGCCACTCGACGCACCAGGACCTGCTGTTCCTGCCCAGGCGGCTCTCGGGGCCCTGCCGCTCCATGCTGCCGTAGCAGACGCCCACGGCGCAGAAGCTGCTCTGCTGCAGCTGCACCTCCCAGTAGTGGATGCCCCTCTTGAAGCACTGGAAGCCCAGCACCTGGCGGTAATCGATGAAGCGCTGAGGGTGGTACCTGTGGCCTGAGGAGGTGTCTGAGATGGACATCCTGGTGTAGTTCTCAGACAGCACCACGCTGTTGTGAGCTGTGTTGTAATCCAGCGTGATGTTGGCAGCATCTGCAATGACATCAATCACCTGAAGGTACTGAAGGACAAAGCACCGTTATTTATCCCATCCCGTGTTTATCTGCCAGCTCTGCTCTTCTCAGTGCAGCCAGATCTTCAGGCCACAGTAAAAGCTACTGGGTTCACCTGCAGCTCTACGTTACACAGCGGGCAAATGGAGGGGGAGTTTTCTTCCTGCAGCCCCACAGGATCCTTTTATCACCCAAATACACCCTGGCAAAAGAAGGTGATTGCTGATCTGCCAGCAAAGGCTATGCCATGCTGTATAGCATCATAACAAGCAATCATGGGCTCACTTAAAAGCCTGCATTTCAATTAAAAAGAATCCAGTGCATTACACTGTGTTTCTAGGCTACCCTAATGCTGTCTTTTCTGGGGATACCTAAGTCATTACTTAAAAAACTTCATTTGTCTTCATAAAGATACACAGATGCTAAAGATTAATTTGATTCATCAGGCAAAAGAATCACTTAGAAACCTCCTGCTCCCTTTTTCTCCAGAAATTTCCTTCATTTGTAGCAACCTATTAAGCTAACAAAACCTCCTCAGAAATATTTTTCTCAGGTAACTGTAGAACATAACACCACTACAACAGGAGCAAAGTTCATCTTTAAGGAGTGTAATGTTGGGTGTCTTACACTGCAAGAGCTCCTCTCTGGGTTTCTTCAGAAAGCTGTCAATGAGCTCTTTAGCAGCAGCAGTTGTAGTGGTTGGTGCTGTGGCTGGTGCTGTGTCAACAGAAGAAAAAAGAGTTCAGCCAGTTGGGAAGAGACTTCACGTGTTTAACACCCCATCACAGACATGCCCAGGCTGGAGCTGATGTAGTTTAGCCTCCTGCTCCACGCAGGGTTAGCTTCAATATTAGCTCAGGCTGTTCACTGTCATGGCAAGTTTTGAAAATCCCCCTCTCTGGACAACTTCTCTCAGTGTCTGACTGCTCTTACAGTGGCCAGCAAGAGCTGAATTTTTGCTCAATACACTAACACTAATGACCATCTTATCATTTTAAGAGCAGTCAATGAAAATTACAATAGGCATGATGAAAGTTTGGACTCACCAACTTTAGCCGCTTTCTTTTTCTCTTCTGGAGGGGGGAAAAGAAAAAGGTAAATTGTGAGCTCTACTGGAAAGCAAAAGTCACTGGTAAGATGATGTCAGCTGTAACACCATCACCATGGTCTCTTCTGAAACTGCAACAGTAAAGAGCTGCCAGTCCAGCAGGCTGAAGCCACATACAAACGTTGCAGCAACCCTCTTGTTAGAGGGTAGAAATGAGCTGAGACACAGACTTGCTCTTTATTACAGCACGAAAAGGATCCTGGTTTATTCCTCTTTACAGCTCATCCATCCTGACTCCAGCCATTCACTTACTGTCTGCAGCAGCTCCTGCTGTAGGTTTCCCTTGCAGCCTCTGCTGGTTATTTCCTGCTAAACTCTGACTGCAGGGATTAGCATGCACTCTGAATGCAGGCTTTTACCTAACCAGACTGTGACTGCAGGTTCCAACAACAGGCTCTAACTGCAGGCCCAGACTGACCTCACAGCAGTGATTCTCTCCTCAGGATCCTCCTTCTTCACAATCCTCCCATTACCCACTAACTCACTCCTTTTTATCACACTTATCTTTATTTGACACAGCTGTGACTCATCAGGGGTGAGGCTGTATTGTGTAATTAACACAGCTGTCACTTATCAGGGGTGAGGTCGCCTGCATTCACTTCTACATACAAATACCCTCACACTGGAAAGCTGCACATCAAGCACAACCTTCCATTTGCCTCCTATTTTACAGGGTCATAAGCCTGGAAGGAGCTTGATCTCCCCTCCAGGAGCAGTGTGCTCAGGCATGTAGAATACTCCCAGGAGGAACACTGACTACTCCTTTCCTTTTTACAACAGAGCTTTTAGTGCAGCACCAGGAGCCCTGCAGCTCCATTCCAGTCCTGCTTCCCCTGCACACCCCCCTGACTGCTCCACACCCAGCACTTGGACCATGTGTCAAGAGCTCCCTGGAAGTAATTGAAGTTGTTTCTTAACACTTGCATTTACTTCAAAAAGAAAACATGGAAGATCATCCACACAGGCTACAGTGCCCATTAATTGTGGTATCTGGACAAAACAGTACTGAAAGGCCCCAGTATAACCTGCCACAAAAACCATCATCCCAGCCCTTGACTGGAGGCAGCAAAATGTTTGAGTAAGGCTCCTTCAATCACCACTTACTGGTATCTGTCTCCACCTGCGAAGTGTTCTGAGCCTGGGGGATGCTTTTCTCTTTGTGGGTCTGGTCTGTGAAGAAGAAAAAAACCAGAACATGAACAGGTCCTAAGCAGAACTCAATACATACAAATCTAGCAAACAAACCAAAAGGTGTTTGGCACAAATTAAAAAAACCTGCAACAACCAGAGGGCGCAGAGGCCCTGCTTTGCTTTACAGCCCGTGACCACACCACTACAGGCTGAGGCACCCGTGTACCTGTGCAGTTCACCTGTCCAGCTCACAAGGCATCCATCCCCAAATATCCCAAAGCACCCTCCCTTCCCTGTGCCAGGGTGCTCACTGCAGGTCATCACTGCATCACCACCACAGCAAACAGCTCTCAGGCAACTGCTCCAACTCTTCTTCAACAACAAAGCCACAGTTAGCACAGGATGATGTTCTGTAGTACTTACGTGGTCCGTGAGCCTTCTTTCCAACAGAGGGTTTGTTTGGATGAGCTGCAGGAGGGGCCTTAGTTTTCACAGGTTTGGCTGCAATGGTGATGATTTACATTATGGTTTGTATGGTCAGGCACAGTCATGCATTAGTGAGGACATTTTTCCATCTTATTTTTCAGTTATGTGAACAGACCTGAAGTGATATTTGGCAGAGAAGGGAACTGCACACCCATGCCCCAATCCAAAAGATAATTTGGCTTAACCCGGTAAATGGAGCTTTGTTCCACCACGCCTACACAATCAGCACCTTTACAGCTGGGTAAGTGGAGTTCTGCCAGTCTAAAGCCTTTCAAATCTCCTCTCAAATCCACATCCTAACCACCTCCAACCCTGCTACATAGTAACACCATAAATTACTCTAAGGAAGAAAGGCTGAGCTTTGCCAGAAGGGTGTAATATCATGATACTCATCAGCTTATCCAAGTAAAGTTAACAGTGAAGGAACACTGGCACATTTTGTCTCCCAATTTAGCCCAGACTGTAATGTTTTTGTGTTGAAATGGAGCACTGCAGAGACTGGAAGACACAATTTATATTAACCAACTGTATTTGTTGCACTTTTTAAAGAAAATATATTTGCATTGGAGAGGAAAGATCCCTCACTTCAGCTCAAAGCAAAAGTAGAAAATGCCAATTTCCCCAGTGATACAGTACCTTCTTCTTTTTTCTCCTTATTCTGAATCACTGCATGTTTCACTATGTCCTTGAGCATAACGGCAGACTGGTAAGTGGAATGCAACACATTTTGGTCCATTTCAACTACAGGAACAAAAGCCTCTTTTGTTGATGTTTGTTGCAGTGCTGTTGCTCTCTGAAAAGGCAAGTGAGAGACCACCTTGTGTAGCACACAGAGAAAAATACAACCAACTCACTTTAAATGGGGTGGAGTTTGTGCATTCATCTCAAATTCAAGGGAACAAAGGCTACAGTCAGACACAGCTCATGGCAAAATTCCAGCAGCAGCTCAGACACCTTCATTCCCACTGGCACCTGAACCAGTGACCAGACAGGTCACAGCACAGAGCTGCCACACCTCAGGGAGGTGACTCCTGCCCAGTGACCCCTCTGCTGAACTGAGGGAGTTACCACACACCCCTTCAGCATCTTACACTGATATTTGTGTACTTTCCAGTACATCCTTTGATAGCAGGTTCCTGCACACCACTGCATTTCCATTGGACTGGAAGTCTCTGGAGAGCGGGATGACCACAGCAAGTTTTTGTTATTTTGCATTCTAGAATGAATAATTGGGTTCACATTTAAATGATACATTACCTTCAAAAACAGAACATCGTCACTTTCAGTCAGTGCCATCTCAATCTGATCTTTGAGAGACTGAATTTCATTCTTCTTATTTCCCAGAACACTGTAAATATAATCAAACTTATTCCAAACTCTCTTTTCTTCCTCTGTAATTGCTTTCATGATCTCGTTTTCTCTTCCTTCAATTAGAGCTTTAATTTCTGAAAACTCATTTCTGATCAATTCCTTCTTTCTTGAAGCTGTCTCCTGGAGCAGACAAGAGCAGACAGGCACTGGTTTCAAACGAACAGTTTGTAAACAAAATACTCTCAGCCCTACTGCATGAAAGCCTCTGAGGAACATGTGGGCTTCTCTTCCTTGAAACAAGCAACAGAAGAGCTGTAGATTTCTACGTGGTTTGGAAAGAAAACTCCTTCATTCACAAGGAATGGAGCCCATTCCCAGTGTCACCCTCATGTGAAGGTAAAAAACCTTGCACAGTGCCTGGTTTACTCCCGTCTCCCACCAGAGCTGCCTGGCCCTGCCAAAATTCCTCCTTTCTGTTCCTTCCTAGAAACACCTTTTCCTGCCAATGCAGCCTCAGTACAACAGCCATTGTCACAAGGGTACAATCACCAACACCACACCGTGGCCAGCAGGTGCCAGGCAACCTGAGAGGGCTCTGAACAGCTACTCACTTACAGCAGATTGGTTCTGGTTTGTTTTCACCGTGCTCATGGCCCGGGCAGTTCTTTCACCCTGGTTATGCAGCTCCACGAGTTTTTTCTTTAGTGTCGACTGCAAGAGGAGAGACCAGAAAATATTTCAGAGAGGCAGTTGTCATGTCTGCTCTCAGTTTTAAATATTCTTGTAAGCATTTCGTACTCTCAGCTTAAAACCTACCTTCCCCTGAACCTTAGAGGGTGTAGAAGTACCATCCTGCACACATGTGGCTTGTGGCACCCACACACTCCCCACCTCTCCCCAAGTGCAAGATGCCATTGCTGACTCTTCACAAAGGACCTGGTGCTTTCATGAGCACAGCAGTTCTCATGCTCTCAGGCTGGACTTTGGGCACAAAGTTAATGCTGCTGTTCACCCCTCTCCTTTTGAGAATTTTCTCGTTCAGATGTGATTTACCTGTTCATGTGATTTAGTTCAAGATTTTGCTAAGCTCAGTCAGGGCTAAGTTCTGCAGCTAAGCCGTGTACACACTCACTAAACAGACGGGAGTTTGGCCACCTAAACTTTTTCAGCACACTTTATTAACCCACACTGATTTTCAGCTGTGCTGGAAAATATAAAGGCCAGGTTTCCTTCCCTTCTACTCTGTGAACCTCTTTCTGGCTTTCATCTACATACTTGAGATCTCCCTACCACACCTTTATAACTCTTCTTCTTAAGAACATCTGTAGAGGAACAATCGAACAATCGGCCCCTCGGGCTGTGACAAGCCCTGACAGGGAGCAGAGCAGGCTCAGAGTTCTGGGTGATGCCACAGAGCATGGGAGGCCACACTGGTGAGCCCAGTCCAGCCCAGGAGCTGGGAATCAGCTCCCTGAGAGCGCCTTCCCAGACCCCTGCTATTGAGCAACATCTTGGAGAGAGGAGGAAAACGCAAGGAATGACTGAGGACGTGCCTGAGCACATGGTGGAAGGCAGATAAGAGATAACCAATGCCAGACACGAGATTTACAGTCGATGTCTTGCTCTGGCCTCCACTCTGCACTCCAGAGCGGCTCCCCAGGCACCGAGGGAGCCAAGGGGAGCTCCGGGCCGCCCTTGGGAAGGTGTTTCAGCCCCGGGGGCCACCGGCCACCCCCGCCCAGCCCCGGCTGCTCACCTGGGCAGCGGCTTTTGCCTGCTCCAAGGGGCTGGTGGGGCACAGCTTGTGGCCGAGCAGGCAGAGGGAGCAGATGCAGGCGCCGTGCATGCTGCAGAAGAACTCGAAGAGCCTGTTGTGCTGGGGGCACTTTCGCAGCTGCAGGTCGCGCAGGGGCGGGCAGAGCTGGTGGTCGCGGAAGGCCGGGCTGTCGCGGTGCGGCCGCAGGTGCTCGGCGCAGAAGGACGCGGTGCAGGTCAGGCAGGTCTGCACGGCCGGCGCCTCCTGGCAGCTGTCGCAGGGCACGGGGGGCTCCCCCGCCCAGCACCCCCCCGCCTCCCCGTCCCCATTCTCATCTTCCTCTTCCTCCTCCTCGCCCTTGGCCTCGGCGTGGCCCTGGAGCTGCTCCACCACCCGGCACAGCACCGTGTTCTTCTGCAGCTGCGGGCGGCCCGCGAAGGTGGCCCGGCACTGCGGGNTGCGGGCAGCTGAAGCCCCCCGAGAGGCCGGCCCAGCTGAGGTCCAGGCAGGACGCGCAGAAGTTGTGCCCGCAGGGCACCGTCACGGGGCTGCTGAAGAGGCAGAGGCAGATGGAGCAGGTGAGTTCCTCCTCCAGCCCCGACAGGCCCGGTACCGACTCCAGCGACGCCATCTCCCCGTCCGCA
>VYXD01016004.1:3374-14702 GCA_013397195.1 Hylia prasina
GGGACAGGCGTGGTGTGAACAAAGCCCTTCCCAGGGGAGGCAGAGCGGGGCAGGAGCTTCCCTTTGTGCTCTGGGGGCTCTTTTCAGGGTGTGGTTGGTGATGGGGCGATTTGGGGACAGGGCTTGCATTGCATGGCCAAATGCACTGCAGGTTTTGCCTAAAAAAATCGAAGGTTTTGCCTAAAAAATTGAGATTTCACCGAAAATAAAATCCCCTGGGAGCGGCGTGCCAAGGGCAGGATCCTGCAGGGGACGTGGCTGAGGGAATCCGGGGGGTTCGTTGGGGTCAGTGGCATCTCCTCCCCTCCCAGCCCGCTTAGAGTCAGTATTAATTTACCTCATTTGCAAATCCCTGAGCCCAGGGTGTCCCCGCTGTCCCCTGAGAGTCCCGCGGCAGCCGGGCCCCAGGCAAGGGCAGAGCACAGAGCTCGGCACGTTTTTTGCTTTTCCGGGTTATTTTCGGTTGATTTGTTGGTTTTTGTGCAGCCCCGGGCCCTGGGAGGGGCAGCAGGGACCCCACTTTGGGCCATTTCCCGTCCCTCACTCTTTTCTCCACTTCCACCCTCTGGGCTCGAGCTTTTCCCGGGTCTGGAGCTCCTGAGCCGCTCCCCGAGTGTAAAATCACCCCAGTGAGGCTTCCCTGCCACTTCTGGGACTCTGCGGGAGCTGAAAAGGAATCCCAGTTAGACTTGAATTTTTTTTTTTCTCTTTATTTTTGAACTGTGAAGGCGTTAGTGCAGCTTTGGGGTTTGGGGTTTTTTTTTTTTCTCTTTTCCTACCGCCGCTGTGTCTTCGAGGTCTGATGAAGTTTTCCCACCTCCTGCCCCCGGGGGAAGCACTGAGGGTTTCACCGCTGGGGGTCCCTTGTGATGTTTTTGTTTTGTTTAACACCCAAAACGCGGAGCTGAAGACCGAGCCTGGAGCAGCTTTAGTTGGATCCACATTCCCAAATCCAGGTGTTCCCCACCCAGCCCTGCCCTGCTCCCTTTCAGTGCTTTAAGGGCTTAACTCCGGCCAGCAGGAGACGACGAATTCTGATTTAAGAGGGAGAAAACCTTGAAGGATTCCTGGGTTTGTGGCCACCCGGGGGGAGTGAGAGCCCGAGGTTGTGCCCAGGGCGGTGCCAAGGCCGGGGCAAAGCTGGGTTTGTGTTTCCTGCAGAGCAGGGGGAGTTCCCAGGCTGGAAACTTCTCCCCAATCCTGGGGCTGGAAGAGGGTGGGGGCACGGCCCAGTTTCCCCAGTTGTCCCAGTTGAGTTGCTCACCCCCTCTGCTATGCACACCCCCACTTTTGTACTAGTCTTGTGTTTAAAAAAAAAAAGTAATAAACTTGAAGTTTATACAATCAGACTAAAGCTTTAATGAACGTTGCGTGGTTTCCTCATTGAAACTTAAGGGCCACCTTGAATGCAAGAGCTGTTTATTCATTTTTTTTTAATTGATGACAAACAGGTTTTAAAACAAAACTGAGACAAAAAAAAATTTAATAATAAAAAAAAGAGTTTTAACACCGTGCTAGCACTGATGTCTGGATTTGTAGAACTCAAAAGAGTTTGAACTGCTACAAAAGGAAAAAAGCAGCACGAAGCAGAGGCAAGCATTCCCAGCAGTGAAATCAGGGGTGAGGGGAGAGGAGGGGGCTACATTACTCATGGATAGCTTTGCACAGAGGGGTTCAGCTTAAACCTACCCGAAAATTCTACGCCACTACGCAGCCTACGAAGGAAAAAAAATTAAAAAAGCCCTTCGGCAATGTTAATAAATAAAACAAGTCCATCTCACGAGGAAGGAAGGTGGCCTGTGTCTCCATTCTTTCGCTGTTTTAGAAGTCTAAACTCTGGAGGCTTTGGATGAGAAAAGAATGGGTTTTGTGAGTTTTTTGTGGTTTCTGCGGTTTGTGCAGCTCCCCCCGGGGCTGGGGGAGCACGTCCCTCCCGGGCTGGGGGTTCCCACCACGGCTGCTCCGGGGGCAAATCCAGCAAATCCAGGGCAGGGATCTCCAGGAAGGACAGGAATGAAAAGGTTTCCCCCCTCCCCGGGTACAAAAACGGGGTCTGAGCTGTTTGAAGTACATTCAGATGAGAGGTATTTTGAGTTTCCCCCCCACAAAAAACAAGGACTAGAAACACTTGGAGCCCTTTGAGTGTAAAGCTTAACTCCAGCCCGAGGAACACCCAGGTTCTGGATCAATCTCTGCTGCTGCTGCTGGCCAATTGGGAGGTAGAGGTGATTCTAATTCAGGATCTGCTTAAAAAAAACGGGGCTGGAGGAATCAATTCTCTCTCTGTGCTGTTCCTGACAAAGGTTTTGACAGAAATGAAAAGCTCCCAAGTGCTCCCCTGTGAGTGTTTCAGACATGGCTACAACTCAGGGCGTGGATGGCTTCTCCTCCTGGGCTGTTCTCAGTCCTGATCCCCAGCTGGGCTGGAAACTTTGCATTTAACAAAGGTTTTTTCCAGCCTTTTTTTCCCTCCCTGAAAACACCTCACTCTGTCCCTCTGCTGCCTTCATCACCCCAAGAAGCCACCCCAAAGCCTGACCCATTGTCCCCAGTTAAACCCAGCTCTCTCTCTCTCTCTCTCAGAGGCCACCACCTTCCACCACCCGCCTGCTTTGTCCGTTTGTCCCTCCTGCTCTTCACTTCCCGGCCAAAATAATCCCCAATTTCCACTGCTGCTCCCCAAATCCCCGGGGACCAAAGCAGGCCTGGCTGCACCTTCCCTCCAGGGCCGAAGGGCACAGGAACCCGGCCCCTTTCAAGCATAAAGTTCATCTTACAGAAAGGCTGTTTTTCACAGAGTAGAGTCCAGACAGTTGCCAATTAAAGCATACAGAAAACACTTTGAAACCCTCCTGCTCGAGCACGCAGGCTCCTCTCACTCTAAACTGCTATCCCATGTAGGAAGAAGAGGCTGATTGCTGCAACTTGAAATCACACTGAAAGTTCTCAAAGATGGTGCTCTAATTTTTGTTTGAAACTTTTTTTGTTTTTGTTTTTTAAGTTGTTTTTTTTTTTGTAATATAAGCTTCTCAGAACAAGGATCTAAATCTCCCAGGTCCACCACTAAGAATTCAGAGACAAAACTTCTTAAAAAATTCAGTGCTCCTTTTTTTTTTTTGTTTGTTTGAAAGAATCTCTTTAAAACCACCTCGTTCAGAATGTGGGCGACACGATGACAACAAATTTCAGAGCCAGTGTTGGACAACAAAACCTGCACCTCAGAGTTGAGCAGCAGCTGGATTTCTGCTTGGCTGGCTGTCACCCAGGCAGGGACTTGCTCTCTTTTTTTTTTCCCCCTCCCCTCTCTCAGATACTCTGCTTCAAAAACGTGAACACAGTTCCTGCTAAAATGGTTTTTTAGTACCCCTGGCAAAAGGAGCCCAGCTCTGAGGTGAGGGTTTTCCTCTCCCCACGTGCTCTGAAAGGTCGGTGCCCCGCTCGCAAAGAGAAGGATGGAATGAAGTGGAACCTGCTCTTTCAGGCCCTTCTCCGGAGCTGGGGGTGACGGGGGGAGCAGGACCCAGCTGAGCTCTCCCGTGGGGTGAGTTCCTTCCCAGCGAGGCGCCAGCCAGTCCCTCAGGCTCTCTCTCCTCTCGGTCAGTCTCCTTGTCTCAGTGAGCTCCAGCAGTGGCTCTCGCGCGCTCCTCTCTCTCTCTCTCCTCTCCGTTGGTTGGTTTCTTTCCTTCTCCTGTTGCTCTCACACAGTGGTGCTTCAGTTTTAGCAGTGGAAAACAGGTATCCATTTTATTTTATTTTTTTTATTACCCAGAATAAAATGCTGATGAACTAAGCTCCACACAAGCTTAGCTCTTCTTCCTCAACCTGGGGGCAGAGGGAGAGATTGGTTAGGGGGGTCCCTGCTCACCCAGAGAGGGTCAAATCAGGGATGGGGACAGTTTAAACCAGAGAGGGGACAGTTTAAACCAGAGAGGGGACAGTTTAAATCAGGGAGGGGACAGTTTAAATCAGGGAGGGGACAGTTTACATCAGGGAGGGGCCAGTTTACATCAGGGAGGGGACAGTTTAAATCAGGGAGGGGACAGTTTAAATCAGAGTGGGGACAGTTTAAATCAGCGTGGGGACAGTTTAAATCAGGGAGGGGACAGTTTACATCAGGCAGGGGACAGTTTACATCAGGGGAGGGCACTCAGGGGTCCTTACACTCTAATACTGTGACAGTCCCGTCACTCCACCATGTTGATAAGCTCGTTCCCCCTGGTAAGTTGAGTCCTGTGACAGCGCCACGTCAATCTGGGATTTAAACTCATCACCAAGGTAACTGTCCTGCAGGGGGAAAGGTGAGGGAAGCCTCGAAATCAGAGTCCTGCTCCAGTGAAAAGCAGGTTAATGATAAAGCTGAGAGGGTTTGGGTTTTTTAAATCTGCTTTTTTTTGGTGCAGAATTTCCCCAAATTAAGGGGGTTTTGAGCGGCTCATCAGCTGAAGCAACATTTCACTTTCATGCCCCCAACAGTGCAGGCTGTAAATGCTGCAGCTGAGTCACCGGGAGCAGTTTCAGTTTCGTTTCCCTCAGGAAGGGGGAGGTGCAGGCCCAGATCAGCACCACAGATCCCAGGAGAACCTCCCGCCACCCCAAAACTCGGTGCTCACCTGGGATAATTCCGGCTGGGAGAGCCCAGGCTGACTCATCTGTGAGGGCTGGCTCATGGAGATGTAGCCCTGGGTCAGGGGGCCCTGGGAGAAGGGCTGGGACACCACGTCCTGGCTGGCCTGGCTGTTGGGGAGGTTGGACTGGCTCGTGCCAGGAATCCCAAATCGGTTTTTCTGCCGCCCGCCGCGGCCCGTCTTCCCTTTGGGAGCCCCACGGCCTGGAAAAGAGCCCACCCCAGAGCAGTGAGAGGCTCTGCAGGTACAAACCCAGCCTTCCAGCACATCTGAGCCCTCCCAGGTGGCCCCTTGGCCCCTTTTCCCCCCCTTACCTGCAGCGGGGCCGTTGGCCTGGCCGAAGTAGCCCGGGGGGGGCATGGGGGGCATGACGAGGTTGAAGGGGATGGGAATGTTCATGGCAGTGACGTGGCTGGGGCCAGCACTGATCATCCCAATCTGGTCGTGGGTCTGGAAGTACATGTTGGATGGACGCCCTGGCAAAGGGGGGGGAAGGCAAGGGATGCAGAATTCTGGATGTTTCCAGGCCAGTTCCCAGGAGGCTGCAGCGTTTCTGCCTCGCTGTTAATGCACACCTGGAAATTCCACCAGTTCCCCTGGCACACATCCACCCCACAGCCCCACCTGAGGCTCCTCAAGTGCTCCTCACACTCCTTTTCCCCTCCCTCTGCACTTGCTCTGCACGTGTCAGGTTGGGATTCCATTTATAGAGGGTAAAAATCCAGGCTGAAGATTTTCAGCCCTCAAATTCATCCCAAACGTTTGCAGTTGTTGAATTAAATCCCAAATATTTCAGCCTCAAAGTCATCCCAAACGTTTGCAGTTGTTAAATTAAATCCAAAATATTGCAGCCTCAAAATCATCCTGAACATTTTCAGTCCTTAAATTCCTCCAAAGCATTTTTAGTCCTTAAATTCATCCCATTTTCAGCCCTCAATTTCACCCCAAATACTTCAGCTTCAAATTAATCCCAAATATTTCAGTCTCAAATTCATCCCAAACACTTTCGGCCCTCAATTTCATCCCAAACACCTTCAGCCCTCAAATTCCGTATTTTTCTGTGGTTGAAAACCCTTTTTTTAGTTGAAACCTTTAACAAATTCAAATTTTTCACAGGTTTAAAAGCTTTTAAGACGTTTCAAAGTTTGAAGTGTGTAAGATGTGACCCCTCAGGGGTTGGCTGGGGGAAGAATAAACCCCTGCACGTGGCTTTTGGGGGATTTTCCTTACCTTGGCTGCTGCGGTCGTAGACAGAGCCAGGGATGATGGCCTCCCGTGCATCATACATGGCAGTGGTCATGAAACGGGCACCCTGCAGAGATTTGGGCAATCAGCCTCTCATCCTCACCTTTCTCCCCAAAAAAGCTTGCACTGCCACCTCAGTGGAAGCTGTTCTGGGTAAAAACCCATAAAGCTCCACAGATCACACAAGCCTTGAGGAAATGGATTCATTCTAGCGTACAGAAAAGCTTTAATTGTTATTTCAGCCACGTCCTGAACACCAAAAATAAGGTTTTCCAGCAGCCTGTCCCAAAGTGTGAAACATTTGGTGAGTTTTCAGTCTGTTCTGAGGCCCTGGTAATTCCCTTGCTCCACTCACTGTCCTGTGGGGGCTGCCAAGCTCCCCCAGTTAATAATTTATGTCAAAAATCAAGTACGAAACTTGCAGCTTGAAGAGTTAAGAGTGAGCTTGCCCTTTCTGCACAAACCAATTCCTTCATTCCATTCCCCTCAGGGTTTACCCCTCCCCAAAGCCTGCAATTAAAAAGCAATGAGGAACTTTGCTCAGCCTGGGGACAGCAGCAGCTGCTCCCCCCCTGAAGTCACGCTGCACCAAAAGGCAGCAAAAATGGGAAACTTCTGGGGGTGTGAGGCAGCGTGGGCGGCTCATTGCACCCATTTATGATTAATTAATCCATCAGGGCCTAATTGGGTGCTGTCAGCAGCAGGGGGGGCCGGGGCAGGGCACTCACAGGGTTGATGGTGTTGACGAGCTTGCGGGGTTTGCTGAACTGCATGAGGCTCTCCCGCAGGTTGTTCAGGGGCCCCTCCACCAGCACCTTCTGCTCCTTGTAGTAATTCAGGAGGTGATTCCAGAGGGGCTGCTTGGACAGGGCTTTGGGGTTGCCCACAATGATCACCCCATACCTGTGAGGAGCACAGCAACACAGTGAGGCTGGTGATGTTCAAACCGTGCTGATGTCGGAACAGCCCCTGGGGTCTGCCCTCTGCAGGAGCCTGAGGCAACTTGGTTACAGCAATCGTTCCAGATGTGCCTCCACAGCTGGAAGGGGATTGCTGCTGCAGCCAGTTCCTCCAGCAGCACAAACCTCCTCCTTCAGGCTTGCTCTGTGCTCAAGCAAACCCTCCCCGTGCTGGTTCTGAAGCTTGGACACACCAGGGAAGCCAAGCAGCGTCGTGCTGGATTCCATCTCAGCCTTTTTTGGAATCAAATCCATTAAAAAAAGGCAAAACGGGCAAAAAATGGTTGCTGGAAGTGATAAAGAAGCAGCTGAAGGGAAGGGATCTGTGCTGAAAATGGGAAGGATGTGGTGACTTCTCAAATTCACTGATGTCAATCGGTGACAGGGGCTGAGGCGAGCAGATAAAAATGGCACAGGATGGTTTTGGAGGGACCTTAAAGCTCCCCCAGTGCCACGGGCAGGGACCTTCCCAGCTGCTCCAACCTGGCCCTGGACACGTTCAGGGATGGAACAGCCACAGTTCCTCTGGGAATTCCATCCCAAGCCCTCCCCACCCTGCCCTGTGGGAAGCCATTCCCCGTGTGCTGCCCCTGCAGCTCCCTCCAGGCCCAGCTTCCCTTCACCTGGCTCTCGTCAGGGCCACGTTGAGCCTCCTGGGGTCGTTGAGGAAGCCAATGCCCTGGTGCTCGTTGGCCCTCACGCAGGACAGGATGATGAAATCCTTCTCCCTGCCCTGGAAGGCGTCCACGCTCGCGATTTCCACTTCCTGCAAGGCAGGAAAACACCTCGGAGTCAGGGAAGCAAAACAGCCCTGCCACCACCAGGCACTGCCAAAGGGCCTGGCCACGCACTGAACCCTCCATCAGCTGAGAAAAATGTTGTTTTTGGAGTGAGGGATGATTTGGTAATTCCTCTGGGCACTGAGCAGCTTCCCCAGAGGGGAACAGAGAGTCTCAGCTTAGGAGAAATCCCTTTCATGTTCAGTTTTATGGTTCTCCTGTTTCCCCAAAACTCTGCAAAGCAACTCTCAGCTGAGGGTGTTGCCAAAAAAGTTCTGACTGTTCCAAAACTTTGTAGGATGAGAGGTCCAAATTAGCTCTGAGAAACCTCAGTGAGAGGGACACATCATTCCTGGCACAGGGAAAAGTATTTCCACCAAGTTCCCCTGCAGTGAAAACACTGCTCAAGTTCTCAGCCTTGCAAAACAAGACCATATTAAACAGAAAATTGTCCTGTTTGTAACAGCTCATTTTTCTCTTTGGTGGAGGAGTTCCACTGATGGCAGGATGTGTTCCCAAGCCAATAAATGGTGTGGCCACCAGGATTTATTTGCCTGGTTTCCTGCACGTCCCTTGGCACCGAGGGCTGATGAAGGCACAAGGTTTTCCACAGTGACCTCTCCCTCCTGTGCCTCAGAGGATTTGCTGGAGCCTCTTTCCACACAGATTTTAGCAGGGTTTCCTCCTTTCCCTGTTCCCATTGGTACCTCCTAACTCTTCTCCTTCATCTTAACCACGACCAACCTCAAAATTCACAAAAAAAAAATTAAAATCGATCGACATTAACCAAAACCAACTCAAAAATTCAAACATCCACCAACACAGACCGAGCCTGAAGATGGAATAACCACAGAACAACCCAGGGAGAACTTCACCAGCTGTGACTTTTTGTGCAGCCCAGTACCTGGTAGAGCTTTGTGTGCAGGGAGCCACTGAACTGCATGTACTGCACCAGGTAGGAGCGCTGCCCCTCGTAGGGGGTGATGATGCCAATCTGGTCAGGCTTGGCCCCAGCCTTGAGCAGCTTGGTGGTGATCTTCTCCACGTTGGCAGCTTCCGTCCTGGGGAGGCACACGGGGTCAGCCACGGAGGGTCAGTCTGTGGTCACTAAGGGGGTCTGGAAGCCTCCCACGTGAGGGTGTCTCAGTGGAAAGGTCAATTCTGCTCGAGCTCCGCAGTGAACTGGGATCCAGCTCCTCACTCAGGAGGAATCTGGGCCAAAACCAACATCCCAGAGGCCTCAGGAGGACACAGATTTTACCTCCAGCTTCTCAGAACTGCACAGCAAACAGCAGAACCTCCTCAAGTCCAAATGGGATCTCTTGCTGGAGGTTAAATGTACACGTGGAACTTTTCTAATCAACATCATTCCAAACATCCCCCAGATCCTTCGGGTGCTTTATCTTAAAGCTTTAAATATAGAATGTTTTGAATGTCAATGGCCCCTATCAGCCAACCATTGTGCTGTTTGTTTGTGCACAATCTGCTTCACTGTATCCAGTCTTGCACATGCTGTTCAGGAAACAGACTGAAATTAAAAATATCTCAGCTGATATTTTTTTCACAAGTTGGGCTGGTTTCCCTGCCAGGCACGTGAACAATCATGACCCAAGAGGAGGAAATTTTCAGTTCATTTGTTGAAAAAGAAGGTGGAATGGGCAGAAAAAGGGATAGGGGGAAAAAAGTTCATTTCCATCCCTTTTGGACTAAATCTGAGATTTAGGATTCTGCTTGAGGAGTTACTGGAATTCAAAATGTGACTTGATCAGCATTTCTTGCTGGCCCAAATTCATCCACATCAGGCATTTCATCATCCCCTGCCCTTCCACACCCAGAGAGGGAAGAACAACCCCAGACAACAACCCCAGCCCAGCTCTGAGCTGCTCCCACCTGGTGCCTTTTTCTCCTGGTTTGCTCCAAAAGGAGCCCAGGGAAAAGCACCTCTGGAACCCCCTGATGGGAGCTTCCCCTGAAAGTGGGATTTATTCCCTGAGGGATCCCCAGCCCTGCCCTGCACACGAGGGCAGCACTAACCAGAGTTCTGCTCACCTGTTCAGGTAAGAGGTGCCTGAGCTGGCAATCTCCTCCTGGCCCTGGGTCACGTAGAAGAACATGGGTTTGTCAGGCTGGGGCCACTGGAAATCAAAGCCTTTCTTCACCCTGTCAGCTGAGGAGCACAGCAGCAGGCAGCACAACACATCAGCAACACCACTCGGCAATTTCCATATCAAAGCGCCTCAAAATGAAGCCTGATGCAAATTTTTTTATTAAAAAAACAGACCCAGATGAGAGAAAGTCTGCTTTGATCCCTGCTCAAGGTCTGCAGCTCTCCCCACTGGCTCAGAAACCTTCAGTGTCACTCTCTTTTCAGAGGATCATTTTAATATAAAACCTTATTCACCCTCCAGATTGTTCTAACAGCACCAACTCCTTCCAGGCCATGGAAAGAGAAACGGACAGCACTGCCCCCAAAGGGAACAGGGCTGACCCCAAGNGTGCATGCGGTACTGCACCTGCAGGCGGATGGGCCGGATGCCCAGCACCACCAGGCGCTCAAACAGCGACTGCGACAGCCCCGCCTTGGCCGCCTTCTTGCACATCACCACGGGCCCCAGCTGGCAGTGGTCACCCACCAGGATCAGCTGTGGGAACAGTGGGGAGAGCTCCCTTGGGCTGCTGCACGTCGTTTGGAGCGACGGAGAGAGCTGGTTTTTCCCCGGAGCCCCCCGAAGCCTGGAGCCAGGTATTCTGACCCTTCCTGCCTTTCTTCACCCAGCTGGCTGAGGTCCAGCTATCTTTCCTGAGCAGGAGACTAGGTAAAGTCCAGTTCTTCCTTGTTCGTGCTCTTTCTGTCCTGGAACCCTTCTACAATAAAGCCTTGGACTAATTCTGGGGGTGAGAGCCTCTTTTGGAATCTTTAGTCCTGTTCCCTGAGATATCCCCCCAAAGCCCCCCAAGAAACTAAGCTAGCCAAGGAGCCAGGGGGTGCCGGGGGATATTTCTGCTGGAAGATCCAGAATGGCTGTCTGGGTTGGGAGATCTTAAATCACACCCAGTGTCACCCCTGGGACACATAGCTGGGGGGCAGCAGGGATATTTCTGCTGGAAGATCCNGATTAATTATTCGAACTTGTGGTAAACTTCAGCTCTCCCCAAAGGCTCAGAAACCTTCAGCGTCACTCTCTTTTCAGAGGATCATTTTAATATAAAACCTTATTCACCCTCCAGATTGTTCTAACAGCACCAACTCCTTCCCGGCCATGGAAAGAGAAATGGACAGGGCTGGCCCCAAACGGACAGGGCTGGCCCCAAATGGACAGGGCTGGCCCCAAAATGGACAGGGCCGGCCCCAAAACGGACAGGGCCGGCCCCAAAACGGACAGGGCCGGCCCCAAAATGGACAGGGCCAACCCCAAAATGGACAGGGCCAACCCCAAAATGGACAGGGCTGGCCCCAAATGAAGTCAGTCAGGTTTATGCCACGGGAAGGGCCATTTCCGAGCGCCTGCAGTGGGACTGTGGCTGCTCCGTGCTGCCTGTGCAGCGCTCGGTGCCTCACCTGCTTTGCCCCCAGCACCACGGGCACCATGCACTCGGGCTCCGTGGCCTGCGTGCTCTCGTCGATGAGGATGGAGCGGAACTGCATCTTGGCCAGGCGCGGGTCTCCGGCCCCCACGCAGGTGCAGCAGATCACATCGGCGTTCTGCGGCGGGGGCGAGC
>VYXD01016010.1:0-42176 GCA_013397195.1 Hylia prasina
TACAAGGCCTTTTAAGAATAAATGGTCCTATTGAGAAATGACACCTAAATTATTTTTACTTTTAACCCAATAACCAACCACCCTTGGNACCCAATAACCAACCACCCTTGGTCCGCAATGTGGACTTTTCTATCCAGTACAAAATACCACCTAAACCCAAGAAGAAGAAGGTGAGAAAGGACTGACCTGTGCCCTATAACCTCCATCTTGCTTTATATATATTATTATATTCTAAAACCTTTAAGTTTTCAACCATGCAATATTACATATTTCTATTCAAACTATACACCCATAATCTCAGTGCTATCAATCAATTTTGAAGCCTTTTCCAAGACCTCAGATCAAATGCAGTGTTTTCTTGGGGGTCAGTGCCTGTCAGCATAGAAAGTCCAAAATTCTCAGTGCCCAGGGTTCCAACACCTTGTCATGGCATGTTTTGGCTCTTCTGTACTATCCCTACCAGGATTTTCACCTGGTGAAGAAGAAATTTTATGGCTGGACATAGTGTGTGTGCTCCAAAGCACAGTCAAAAATGACCTAAAGACTGACAGACTCTCTTTGACTCTTTGTACAGGCAACCAGTTTCCTGAGCATTTTTGTTTGGGAATTATATTTTCAAGTGCACATATATTCATTTCAGCAAATCATTAGTGTTTCATACTCATCCTCTCATATTTGACACGTAGCTTTGTAGTATTCTAATTAATCTGGCCTAATTGGAGTGGGTATTAGGGAAAATTTCTTCACTGGAATGGTTGCCAATCACTGGAACATGTTGCCCTGGGCATTGATGGAGTCACCACCCCTAAAGGGATTTGAAAGATGTGGAGGGACATGGGCACTTGGGGAGATGGGTTAGTGGTGGGCCTGGCAGTGTTGGGTTACTGGCTGGACTTAGTGACCCTAGAGGGTTTTTTCAAACAAAATGATCCTATGATTCTATAACTCTGAAATGGCTGAACTCTGGTTAATCCCAGCCCCACTGAAGCAAATTCAGATTCTGAGGAATAAAATGGAAAACTCGCCTGTGTTTAGGTACAAAGCTAAGAAACTTAGAGAAGCTAAAATTAAACTGAATCTCCTTGCATTCCCATTATACATCTTATCCTTGAAATACAAGAGGAAATAAAGAGTGATAAATTCCATATCTGAAGATAAGAGCTGGAAAGAATTTTTTTTTTTTTTGAGAGGAAAAACTCTCCTCAACCCAATGAGAAATGTGGCAAACACTCTTGATACACCTGGGCTGTGCAGTGAAGGACAGTCTCAGATTATGCTTTGTTTTCAAGCAGCAATGAATGCAGCAGAAACAGCATGAACCAGGTCTACTCTGGCAGTAAAGTTACCCAGTCATTTTTCTGTAAATCTCATTTTATTTTTGAGATCATGGTAACAATCACCACTGAGACCAGTACTGGCCCCTGTGCAGCTCAGACACGTGGCTTGGAGATCTGAGGGTGCCATGCTTGGCACCTTGGAACAGTCAGAGAAAACTTCTCCGTGCATGAGCATGGCATGGACTTGGAATGACATAGGGTTCCTAAGCTAGAAATTATGGCCACCTTTTTCTGTGCTCATGGTTTTGGAAATTTTTTTGTTTGGGTTTTTATTTGTTTTTTTTTTTTGGGGGGGGTGGGTTGTTTGTAAATTTTTTTCTGCTGTTGATTTTTTTGAATTTTTTTTTGTTGTTATTGCATGAGAAGAAAACTATTCTCTTTTACTACTATTTTTTTTTCCCTAATGAGAGGGTCATGGCACATTAAGTTTAAGAATCACTTTTAATTCATAGAAAACCCAAACACCTCCAAACAACTCTAAAAACAATCCAGCAATGGCAAATTTTAGTGCTTGTGCCTTGCTTCTCCTTTCCTTTGCTGGCAAATCCACTCCTCCCAATTACAGTGATCTGTCACTCATTAAAAAGAAAGCAAGTATAATGTTATCTTACATTACATGTGCCTGGAACACTTATAATTGGAAAGAATTACAGCTTCCATCTGTGTTTTTAATTTCTCCCATTTCAAATACCTCTCTTCAATCTCATTGTAAAGTGCACACAGGCAGTATTTCACTCCATATAGATATAATGTAGATATCAAAACTTAATAGCATCAGTCTTTACAGAACACTCATGGATTCTGAACTCTAAATCTGAAGCTCCTTAACTGACAACACTTTCATTAGCAAGTGGCTTCAGTTTTCACTTCTTGCTCTTTCTGACTCTGCAAATTTAATGTTACAGGACAAGAAGGCAATGAAGCACCTTGTAATTTGCTGCTTCAACTCCCTCTTGTCAAAATATCCCTGGTCTCAGTGGTGCCATGCTGGGAGATCCCCATGACCTAACTCTAGAAGCATGGAATGCCTTTCTAAAGATACTCCCATGTCCCAGTGAATAGCAGAAGCTTGCTGTTAATGTATCTGATTGCTCCTGTTAGCCTAGATTTGCTGCCAGCCACAGGAAATCAAGACTAAACTTCTGCAGTTCTCTGGTGGTTTAAAGAATTTGCAGGAATAGGTGATTTTAGGAAAGCATATGAGGGAATTTGTCATTAATACAGAATTACTTTAACGTAGAGAATTGCTTACGTCACACATGAAAAGAGGGATAGAAGCACAGTCGGTTTACAATATAGTCATGCTAATAAATACAAATAAACATTGTATTAATTAGTGCCTGTCTGAGCAGTCTGTTCAGCCATAACCCTAAAACCCTGCAGTGTTGAGAACTAGAGAAAAAGCTCTAAGTTTCAAGCAACATTTCCTTTTTTTTTTTTTTAAAGTTTCTCTGAATGGCTTCAAGGCACAAACTCCAGCTTAGAATTGCCATTAATGCCCACTCCTGTACTCTTTCCTGTTTCTCTTTGAAATATCCCCGAGTCTTCCAATCGCTTGGAAAAGCAAAGGGGCACCTTGACTTTTTGGAGCTGGATGCTGAAGAAAGATCAGGCACAAGTCTGACTTGTGTCGGGCATGATCCCGCGTGGGATTGGAGAAGCTCAGCCTGGCACGAAGGAGAGCCGAGCTTGCTCAGCGCTCCACGGAATGAATCCCTCCGTGACTTCCCTCACAACTCCAAGTCTTGAGCCCTGCCAAGTCCCCTTTCTATCCCAAGTTTCCTAGACACATGCTACAGGCTTTTCTGACAGCAGGGAGCTTGGCAGCTGTTTGAACTGTGAGAGCACCTGCTGCGTTAAGCTCATTTTCCATTCTTAGTGCTTCTTCCTTCCTTCCTCATTTTGTTCTCAGGCTGAGGGTCTGTCTAAGGGGGAGATCACAGGCCAAGGCTTGCTGGTTTAAATAAATATGTCATTAAAAAATAAACTGAGAAACAAACCCAGTCGTCCTGTATCGTAGAGGAGAATCCAAATAATTCAAATTTAAATAATTCAGATGAGGCAAGAAGGATCTCTGGTGCAAGAGAGGGAGCCAGGCACAGCAAGGTGGAACAGATCATCATCAGCTCAGCTGGGAACTCCACTGCCTTTTGTCGTCATCTATAAACAAAGAATTCTTTGCATATTAAAATATCCTACATATTGAATATCATGGAATAATTGTTTGTTTTAGGAGGACTTAGAGTGACTCTCAGGGGGACCAATCTGGAAGGGGTAAATGCAGTGTTGTTTGGATCCCAGCCTTGCCCAATTGTGGAGGAGGGAAGAAATTCAACAAGAATTCAGTGTGAAGTTCCTCCTCGGGTAAGAAACCACCCTTTGGGGTGCAGTCAGAAGCCAATGTGCCTTCCTGTTTTCCTGGCCTGAGCTACACTAGGAGAAGGGCAAAAAACTGCCCCTCAGCCAAGTCTCAGCTGTGAGGTAGTTTACTGTGGACCAGCTTAATTTAAAATAGATTAATAGGAGATTCATGAAAACCAGTGAAAAAAGCAAACTCCTTAATTTAGTAAGAATATTGCAAAATAAAACCTGCATAGTTAGTCTGGGATTTTATTTTCTAGCTAAATGTACTTGTATGGATATAGCAAATCCAAATCTGCATAGTCTGGGATTGTTTTAAGGTTTCTAAATCTCCATAGAAGCTCTTTAAGGTCAACATAACTGTAAACATTTAGTAGAACCTGGTGTATGTGAAAATTTCATCAGTGCCTTGACTCTGACTTACATATGGGAGATATAGGAATATAGGAAATAACTTTTTTTTTTTTTTTTAATTGGTTCATTCTTATCTCTGACATTTTCCTTCTCTCTCTTCCTAGGGGACAGAGGATGCTGCTGTCAGTGTGACACTGATTTCTGGGCGCCAGTCAACAACAGTAATCAACTTGTTCCAGTATGATCCTTCCTTAAACCCTGCACTTGTATCCCTGAGCAGGAACAGAAGTGGCATAGCAGGTGAAAATGCAGATGTGTATTGGGCATCTTCTGGAGAAGGCTTGTTAGTGCTGATGGTGGTGGGGCAGAGGAAATTTAGATCTATAAAGTTGGATCTGACGTTTTTTGTTTGTTTTCTTTTAAATTTTAGTTCCCATATTTCCTGCTAGCCCTGCTCAGACCTGGTTGTTTTTTTAATTGTTTTTTTACTAGTATACATGAGGTAATGAGGTGCTTGCCCTAGGCTGGTATGGATGATGTCTACAGGATGTCAGGTTCTGTATGGTCATGCTTTTGTGTCAGGTTTCTCTAACTCTGCTCTGAAATGATTCCATCCATTCGTGCAGTGATGACACCAATGGAATGGCATGAAGCTGTGTCAGGAAAGGTTTAGGTTGGGTATGAGGAAATGGTTTTTCACCCAAAGGGTGGTTGGGTACTAAACAAGCTCCCCAGGGAATGGTCACACCCCGAGGCTGCCAGGGCTTAACTTAATGTTTGTGCAACTCTCTCAGGTACAGGGTGGGATTCTCAAGATTGTCTTGTGCAGGGTCAGGAGCTGAACTTTGATGATCCTTGTGGGTGGGCCCCTCAGGATATTCCATGATTCTGTATTTCTGAGTAACAGATTCATCCATGACAGGAAAAATAAGCTCTGGAGAGTGTCCTTCTCCAGGATCCCCAGGGGTTGACCATAAAGAGCATCATGTGCAGTTTGGGTTATGGAAAGCAAGGCATAAGCAACATTTCTTTCACCTCGTTCCCATTTCCAAACCAAACTGCTCCTTCCTTTTTGACCTTGTGGTGTTTTACTTCAGAATATGAGCATAAACATCACAGAACTCATGGGGACAAAATCCTAATTAGATCTCATGGAGTGTTTGGCATTCTTGTCTTTTCAAAGTTTCTATTTGGGGTTGTTTGTTTGGTTTTTGCCCACATTTCCCTCATTATTCCCTCAGGATTTTGGTTGTGTCTAGGGAATAGAAAGCATAAATTGTGAATGATGTCCACTTATAAACAAACCTTTTAGGAAAGTTTAGTACATTTCTGCATGGCAAACCAACACCAGTTACTTGGTATCTGAGACAGTGAGGAAGGAAGATGGAAGACAGAAATATTCCTGTTTTCTTACCTATCCCGCTCCCATTCCTCCAAGAATATAATAATCTCACTTTTTTCTCTATTTTTGCAACCTCTCCAGAGAACACCTTAAAGCTACCTGTGGCTCCCAATCTTGGTTGCACTTGATGGGGAAGTACAGCATTAGGTGACTGCCAGAGCCAAAATTCCTTGTGCACTCCCAGCATTTCTATTCATTTTTCCCCAAATGCCCTTGTCATTTTCTATTACTCCAGGATGCATAAATAAGAGAAAACGTCCTTTATCATCTGAATATTATTCAGATACTGTAGCACCAAGGGGAGGTTTTTGTAGCCGCGGGCAGCTCAGGTGCAAGGAATTCCTTAATGTTACAGTGTCTCATGAGCTGTGGTGAGGCTGAGTTCAATCTCCTATTCCGAACCTCCACGGCTTCGTCTTTTAATATAATTTTCCTTCTATATAATAAAAAGAATAAATAAATTACACTGATGCCTTCCAGGCATCTGGGATTAAGCTGACAATTGACCAAGAGTCCAAAGAGTTCACGTTATTAACATATTCAACTTCTCAGGCTTTCAAACTTTATTTGAGTCTCTGTGAATGCAGAATTGAAAAGTACCAGCTCCAGGATGTGCTTAGAGGAGCAGGTGGTTGAGGGATGTTTTGTACAGGCTCTCCTTCTTCTTAGGGGCTTCTTCCTCCCTCCTTCACCCATTCAGGGCAGACAGGAGGATGAGATTCACCTCCCAAACACATCCCTGTGCTCAGTGTTTAGATGTTTTAGATGTTTGCTGGTTATTGAAGATAAATAGATGGTTCTGTGGTGTGATACGCCACAGCTCTTTTGTGTCTTACAATAGGATGAATCATGGCATGAAGTCTCTTTTCTCTTTGCTGACCACAGATAGAGCTATCAGTGAAAATGCCTTTATTTGGACTGATGGATACCACCTTATTTTTTTTTAAGATATTTCAGAAGAAATTTAAGTTATGAAAATCCCTTTCCTCTCTGCTTTGTCCTTTCCTGTACTGCACTGTGCACAAAGCAAGAAATGTATCCCCTATCATCTGAACACAGTTTGACACACAGCAGCTTAAATAAGAGAGTCATGATTGTTGACAATAAGGTGTTTTGGAGCAGAGCTGGTTGTCCCTGGAACTGAGTTAATATTTTTTGCAGTGAGTTGTGTGGGGCTGTGTTTTGGGTTCTTCTGAAAATGGTGTGGATAACACAGGGATGTTTTGTTATTGCTGAGCAGGGCTTGCACAGAGTCGGGGAATTTTCTGTTCCTCACCCCACCAGTGAGTGGGCTGGAGATGGACAAGGATTTGGGAGGGGACACAGCCAGGACAGCTGATCCCAACAGACCCAAGGAGTTATCTGGACCATATTGCTCATGTTAAGTTTATAAAGCTAAGGGAGGAGGAGGGAGACAGAGTGATGGCCTTTTGTCTTCCCAAGTCACCATTCTATGTGATGGAGCTCTGCTGGGATGGCTGAACAGTTTCCTGCCCATGGGAAGTGGAGAATGAAGTCCCTGTTTTGCTTTGCACACACAACTTTTGCTTTACCCATTAAACTGTTTTTATGTCCAGCCACAAGTTTCTCCCTTTTATGCTTCCAATTCTCTCCCCCATCCCACTGCAAGGGAGGGAGTGAGCAGCTGTGTGGGGCTGAGATGCCATCTGGGGTTAAACCATGACAAGCACATCTGACTTTATATGTACCCAAGGAAATTTTTGTTTTATTGTGGAAGGCTCCAATTACTATTGCATGGCTCCATAATTCTGAAAAACAGGCTCTGTATCATTTATCAGGGATTAAAAAAAAAAATAAAAAATCCCAGAACCCTTCAGCTCCAGAGTTTAAAAAAACCTGGATTTGGTTTTTATCTGGTTCAGATATTTATAGGACAGGCATTTATGGTAAGGGGGACATGAATCCTCTCCTGAGAGTGGCTATTGGTGATCATAACCAAGTTCACTGTGCTGATGTCTCAAGACAACCCTGAAAGCTGGTGACCTCATGCAGAAGAGATTGAGTAGGATACAGAACCACTGCACTCTTCAACATTTTGGGTTTGGGCATGGCTGGACCTGTTCTGGCATGATGGGACTCTGGGACTCTGATCTTCCTCAGGCAATGGTCACATGTACTAAAATAACCATTGCCAGAAACACTGGAGAATTCCCTTCCTTTCTCTGCAGGAGGTGAGGAGCTTCACATTGGAATATCCCAGTTTGCCAGCTACCAGGGCTCAGATGTCAAGGTCCAAATTGGGGACTCATGGCCACAGATCCAGGCACAGACAGAGCGTGGGGTTAATGTGACGCTTCCAGCCCTGCCTGCGGGGTGGTACAATATTTCTGTCCTCATCAATGGCATTGCTGTTGCTCCAAACAGGTGTGTATTTTCCTTAGGAGCTTCATTCTCCTTCCTATTTGGTGTTTTGGGGTTAATCTGAAAAGGAAAGTTTGAATTTTTCACAAATTCTGTACCTAACGGTGAATTCTGCAGGGTGGTGTGAAATTATGAATAATTATCAAGGAATTTATTTATCTGTGGAGCCCAAGTCAGCAGACTGCTAATGCTAGTCAATTAACTTCCCTTGGATCAGTAGGAGGCAGGAGAGAAACATTTTAGGAAAAAACAGTTGATTTGATGAAAAATGCATATTCAGGCAATCAAAGGTATTCGCAGATTCAGGTCAAATGCAGATAAATCCTGCTGTAGGAAAACAGGAGAACAAAAGAAACACTTTTCATCAGAAAAACAAAAGCTAGTTTGAACAATACAAAAATGCTTTGTTTGGGGAATTTTTAAATGATGCTATTTCCATCTCCTAAGGTGACACTTGAAGTTCATGCCTAGATAAATGTAATATAAATGAATTAAAATGTGAGAGAGAGCTGACCTGAAATTGGGATATAGGAATGTACTCACAAGCAACACAGTTTTGTTCCTCAGCCATGGCAGCTGCCAGGAGTGATCCTGAAATGATGATATTGGAGGGAAATGAGGTGTTTTTATTGCTCACAAACGAACTTAAGCTGCCTTCAATGTTAATGAACCTCAGAAGGAGAAAAATTGTGATTGGTGGGATGGCACACAGGGATTCATCCCACCTGGTGCTGTAGTCTTTTAGCAGCACCATCACTTCATCTCCAGGGATAGATTGGAAAGAGGAGGGTCATCCCTGGAGAGGACTCTGATCTCTGGTGGGCTGGATTGCAGGATTGGGAGGATCCCTTCTCTAGTATCACTTTTTAGAGAGGGGGATGCCTTTAAAAGAAGGGTGATGAAGAAAAAATAGATGTAGATGAGACAGAAATAGAGCTATAACTTTATCTGAGTGAGTTTCAGGAGCTCATGTCTGGGTTTCCTCTTCAGTTTACTTCACTCTCTGGTGGGAGGGTGTGAGGAGAGAGGGCAGCTGTGATGCCTTTCCAATGCACTCCTATTGGGCATAGATACAGTGGAATCTGCTTGCCAAAAAATCCTTCTTCTTGCTTCCTTTGATGGGCAATTCCGTTGGACTAAATTTGGCCCACATGTTGCCAATTGATGAAGAGAGTGTTTGTGATAGATGTAGCTCAAATGTGTCCCTGCCCAGGGAAGGGGGGGGATTGGAATGAGATGATCTTTAACGTCCCTTCCAACCCAAACCATTCTGTGATTCTAAACCACATGGGAAAATTTGGGGTGTTGGGTGGTCTTGTCACTGTGACATCAAACAAAGGGGATGTGCCAGGTGGGTGCTTGGCTTCCTGGGAGTCATTAGAAACAAAAGCAGTGCAACAGGAAGGAAAGATAAAAGAATACCCCTAACTGCCCCTAAATCCTTTCTGTGTTGGTTGTGTTTTGCAGGATTGAGCCATTAATCCAGTACCTCTCCGAGATCTTCAGCACTGAGCCGTGTTGTGGCTCCATTCTGGGTAAACAGCATTGGTACATCTGCAGCCACTCATGGAGGTTAAAGGGATCAAGGGCATGGTTTTCCTGCAGGAATGGAAAGTGCATCCCACTTCACACCTGTTTAAATGAGGGGGTTTTGAATCTGTGACCCTTTATTATGCAGACATAACTAGCAGAGAGCAGCGGTCTGGAAGTGTGGGATTGTAGTGAGCATCCCTCCATCTGGTTGGCTGGCTCAGGGCTCCCTGTGCTTTGAATTTGATTTCCCCAAGTGTTTGCTCATGTATCCTTGCATGTTCCCATTGGGAAAACAAAGCACACCCACACCTGGCTCATCTGTGCTGTTTCTTTCAGTCATTTTGCCCCCATCTTTCAAGGTTTTCCATGTGAAAGTTTGGTGGGAAGCAGAGTACAATTGTGGTTTGAAGCAAACAATAATTTCAAGTGATCCCAAAAGGGATGTTCATTTTTGTTATGTTGAAAAGACAAAATAAAAAAAGCCCTTGTTCAATGTTAATTTTAATCAAAAGGGAAATATTTATTAATCCCGTTCTAAGCTTTTAGACATTGGAAATAATTTAAGTGTGTTTCTGAGCAGAACATTGCCAAATTAAAAAGAAAAGTTTTACTTTAAATCTTAAAACGCAGATTTGGGGTGGTTGATTTATTTTGTCATTTGGCTGGTGGTGGAGGAGAGTTGAATCCCTGTAGTGAATTTTACATGAGCCCTTAGAAATGCTTTTATAGAAGACAGAGAAATTGTGCTAAAACCTCAGGTCTTCCACAGATTGCTCTCCCAGGCTCACAACACATTTAAAGACACAAAAATTCAGAGGCTTTGTGGCACGTGATTAATTCAATAGTTTGTGAAGTGCTCAAGCCTTGAAAGATGAGAGATTGGATAGAGCTTGGAGAGCAAATCCTATCAGTTTTGAAGATTAAGCTATGATACAAAAAATAATAAAACTTTTACCCTTCTTTTTGTATTTCAGGGTAAATTGAAAATTAAATAAGAACTGATTAACTCTTTGGTTGTAGTTTTATGCATGGCTTAAGCTGAATTAAAATCTCTTTGCTGCAAAAAGCACCAGTCTCTCCCCCCTTACCTGTAATCTTTTGTTGTCTCTAACGCTTATGTGTGCATCTGGGTTAAGGATTTTGGCTCACTTAAAAAGAAACCTCATCTTAAACCAACTTATTTTATCAGCTAGATCATGGGAAGAGGAAGATAATGGGCTTAATGGATAAAGAGGTTGAAGCAAGGCAGGACACTGGGAGTACCAGTGCTAGAAACAAAAAGGAACACGGACAGAGCCCTCTGCTCTTCCCTGTGAGGGTGGTGCAGCCCTGGCACAGGAGGCCCAGAGAAGCTGTGGCTGCCCTATCCCTGGAAGTATTCAGGGCCAGGTTGGATGGGGTTTGGAGCAACCTGGGATAGTGGGAGGTGTCCCTGCCCATGCCAGGGAGTTGGAAGGAGATGGTCTTTAAGGCCCCTTACAACCCAAACCATTTGGTGATTCTATGAAATCTGACACTACCTGAGTTTGAAAATATTCACAGCAGCATTCCTCTTCCCTGTGGGCATCAGGAACAAACTACCTCCCCACCCACCTGTATAGACAGTCCCATTCCATGAAGAGTTCCGCCTCTGTTTACTTTCAGGGGTCTTTCACAGCAGCTTTCTCCATTTCTGTGGTGACTTTCTGCAGTCGTTTACAGCCACCAAGGTCTCTGGCTACTTGTTACCTTAGCCTCTTGTCCACATAGGATTATCCTGATATATGGCTGCTATTGTCTCTAGCTGTCTGGTCAAAAAACCCCTAATTTTGTTTCTTCTTTCCTTCAGCCTGATAATGTTTATCTTGTTTTGCTCCTAGGTGGAACACTGCTCACAATCTCCGGGGTGGGCTTTAGCCAAAATCCTGCCCTGGTTTCTGTGTCAATGGGCAATCAAACCTGTACAGTCACTCACCTGGAAGAAGAGACAGTTTGGTGTCTGACCCCGCCAGCTGTTAATTTGTCTAATGGAGATTCACGTGACATCTCTGTCAGAGTAAATGTAGCCATCAGCAGTGTGTCACTTCAACAAGCTCTCTTTGCAAATAGCACCACCACTTTTAACTACCAAAGAGCTTTAACTCCTCTTGTTACTGCTGTTGAAACAGAACTCACAGGCGGCAGCCTGCTCTTGACTGTTCAGGGAATAAATATCACTGGATCGATGGCTAAGCTTGGACACAGTGAATGTCAGCTTAAGTTTCAACGTGGCAACCGGTCTGCAATGTTTTATCAGTGCTCTCTGCCACTGAACAACCTGGAACCTGGGACTTTCCCTATCCAGGTCACCCAGAGGCAGCTGGGATATGCTCAAGTGACAGCAAGGCAGCAGGCCCTGACAATAACTCCACAGATAACCTCCATATTCCCATCACAAGGATCAATCTGTGGTGGGATGTTGCTCACTATATCTGGCATTGCTTTGAAATCCAGGAGGAATTTGGTACAGGTCAGCCTGGAGAGTAATTATTCCTGTGAGATCCAGAAGTCTGATAATGAATCCATCAGTTGTGTTGTCCTTCCAGGGGCCCACCCTTTGCACCCTCAGTGGCTGGCTGTGGCATCTCGGGCTCTCAGTGTCACAGTGGTTGTCAATGGGGTCCGCAGTGTGTGCCTTGGGGACTGTACCCTTCACCTTCACGAGCACTGGACCCCCCTGGTACATCTGGTGACCTGGCAGACCAATGGGACACTCACTTACATGACAATCAAAGGACAGAGGTTGGCATGGCAGGGTGACAGCCCCGTGGTACGTGTGGATAACAGCACTGCCTGCAAGGTGACTTTCTGGAACGAGACCATCATCAAGTGCCAGACAGCCTGCCTGGCCCCAGGGGAGCACAACATTTCCATATCCAGCAGGAAAAGTGGCCGTGCTTGTTTCAGAGGGACATCCAGCCTTCTCACCGTCCTGCCTTGGGTCTACCAGTTTTACCCACAGAATTTCAGCACCAATGGGGGAGGCCTGCTCAGCTTAGCTGGGCTGGCTCTGAAGGGAAAGAGGATGACTTCAGTCCTCATAGACCATCACCCTTGCCTCGTCCTCAACATCACCTGTGTGTTCATCCAGTGCACGGTGCCTCCAGGGAAAGGCATGAGGGCTCTGAGTCTGAAAGTAGATGGGCACTCCTATTACCTTGGAACAATAAGTTACAGTGAGGAATTTACCCCAGCTTTCCTTTCATCTGTTTGCACTGGTCTCCTTTTAACTTTGACAGTATCACAGGTCACAGAGAGGGACACTATCCACGTGTTTATTGGAGATTTTCCTTGCAGCAACATCACCATCACTCGCTCCATGTTGCAGTGCACAGCTCCTCTGCTCCCTGTGGGCGAGTACCCTGTGCTGGGCCTGGATATTCCCAGGGGATGGGCTTCCTCCAACCTGACATTCACTTCTCATCTGACAGTGACAGCTGCTCGTCACAACTGGGGTAAGTCATGGAGGGCTGCTGCAGTTCCTCCACAGAGTTTTGTGTGAGGCACTGCAGTGACAGGGGCTTTTTGTCATAAAAGCAAAAATGATGACATTTTTTATTAAATTATTTAAATTATTAAAAAAATATTTTTGTTGACAGCTGGCTGTCAGGGTCTGTCTTAAACCCCATTTTCTGTTCTTTTCTAAGGTGGCTTGAATGGAGGACAAGTTTACCTGCGTGGAACTGGGTTTTCCCCAGGGAAGACTTTGGTCACAGTCTGTGGCACTAGCTGTGAACTCTTGGGCAACATGACAGTGACTGAGCTGAGCTGCCTTGCCCCACACTTACGAGGTCAGTCAAAACTCAAAAACTGTGATTTTGTTAAAAACATCCCCTAAAATCTTGACCCAAAATGGGGAGTCCTAGTGTCTCATCCTAGAGGAACAAGGAGCAGCCTTGGAGACAGGAGAGGAATTAACATAGCACTGACAAAGTTTGAACTTGATGATCTTGGAGGTCTTCTCTGACCGTAATGATTCCATGAATCCATGACTTCTGTTTTTTGAACTCAGTCTGAGGACAGATGGTGTCAGGGTGAGTTTTTGTGTCACTGGCCATGGACGTTGGACACTTGCATGACATCAACGTTTCCTCAGAGCAGTTATTCCTTGGGAAAGCTGTCCCGTGTAAAACATGCATATGGACTGTAGGCTTGGGTACCCAAGCACGTCTTAGCCATCCTGACCATCTTAATGAATTAAGCTCCCTTAAATGTCTTTTCTTTTGAGGAAATGGTCTCAATTTGCACAGGGAAGTTTCAGTTTAGATATTAGAAACTTCTTTTCACACAAGGTGTTTTCAAGCTTTGGAAGACAGTGCCCAAGGAAGTGGTGGAATCATCATTCCTAAAAGAGTTAAAAAAATGTGTGGATGTGGTACTTGAGGACGTGGTTTAGTGGGAGCACAGTGTTGGTGAGATCATGGTTGGACACAATGATCTGAAAGGTCTTTTCCAACTCTAACAATCCTTTGATTCTGTGGCCACACACATTTTGTGTTTTGGTTACATGGTGGGATGGCCTCAGTGGGATAAAGGTGTAGAAGGAAAAGGTTGAATGATTGGAAGGACGAACAAATGACCAGTTCATACCTTTGGGAAGCTGGGGATGAGGATTTGGCTTCCTTGAGAGGATAATGGGATCATCCATCATGACCAGAGCATCTTCTTTAACTGCAGACAGACATGATGATCTCTGTGTCTCTCAAAGAGAGAAATAACCCTGAATTTTGGAGCTAACTCTTCAAAATGAGCATTTCCTGAGAAAAGATATGCTTTCCTCCTTTTCCTACTGAAGGCTCAGAATTAGGCTTCTCAGATCTGAAAAAGGTAGAATTTACGACTTTTAAATCTCACCTCTGAGCCATCCCCCAAATTCTAAACATGGAGTATTCACCTTGGTGCTTGACTCCTTGGTGGAGTCCCCATCCCTGGAGGTGTCCAAGGAATGACTGGATGTGGCACTCAGTGCTCTGGGCTGAGTGACAAGATGAGGATCAGCCAAAGCTTGGACTCTGCAATCTTGGAGATCTTTTCCAACCTAAATGGTGCTGTGATTTGGGGATTCCAACACTCTGAAGCTTAACATTTCAGCCCCTTAATAGCTCTGAAGTTGGAGAACATGTGGAGGTCTGCAGAAATATTTGCTATTCTGAGGCTGTCCAGACATCCAGCATCCAGGTGACCAGAGATCCATGACCTTTTATTCTTTGTGGATGTGAAAGAAAGGTGGCAAGTTAGAGTGTCCATCAGGGTAAATTTACAGAGGTTTGTTCAAAGGTGTGTGGAATATCCATCCTCCAAAATAGAAGTTGAATAAATTATTTGCCAAGAAACCACCCCAGTGTGAAATTTAACATTATTTTGAATAAGAGCTGGGACAAGAGGCATTGAGATATTCTCTTCAGCCTCACTTATTCCCAAATTCTGAATTTACTCCTGTCATTTTGAATAGTTCCTTTCAAAGAATCCCAGAAAAATTTTGGTTGAAGGAACCTTAAAGGTCTTCTAGTTCCAACCCCAATGCCATAAGGAATACTAAGAAAAATGGAAGGGAGAAAGAAAAAGTGCTTTAAAGCCCAACCACAAATGCTCAAAAAGAGACACCAAGAGGACATAAAGAGCTCAATTTCCTTTGTTTTAAATGAGGCCTAGGCCTGGACTGTTTAAACAGTCCACAAAAGTGCTTGTTATTTTAAATAGAAAAACACACTGTACTGGAGTGCTGGAAAAAAAAATAGAGCACAAAATGGGCACGCTGGTTATTGCAGGGAGAATAGCATACTAAAATTTAATCACATTGATCCAACTCACTGAGTGGTTGGTTGCAGAGGGAGCCTGGAGAAAACAACCTTACAGGCAGGACCACGATGCTTGTTCCTGTCACTAGATGTCAGTAAGTGAATGCTGATAGCTGCTGGTTGTGTCTGGAGAGAAAATGCAAAGGAAGCATTGCCTCACCCTCTCTCTCCTGCCCCGGGTTTTGCAGCCTTGCCAGTTTCACCAGTCGAGTTGCAAAATATTTGCTAATTAAATATTTATACACAAATATTTTTTTATTTTCTTAAAAAAGTAAAAATCCTTTTGCAGGCTGCTCAAATCTGTGTTTGTCAGGCTCTTGGTGCTCCCTGAGACATTTGTATTCATCTTGTGCACACCTACATCTGGCATGGGTGAATAGAGAGCAAGATGCTTTCCAGACACTCTTCCACCTAATGCTTAATATTTAAGGACCTTTTATTTTAATATTTAAGGTTTTAACCCTGCCCCTCACCACATTTAGGGTGGTTTAAGTTCAGTAACTCCAATCTCTCCTCACCGTTTACATCATCCTGTTTGCCTGGGGAATTTTGCCATTTGGCACTGGCACATCCAGTGCTCAGACCTTTCTTGCACTGCCTCATCCACATGGGAGAGGTGGCAAAGAGACTCCAGGGACTGAGGACTGTGAAGGAATGGGAAGGGGAGGTCTGTGGTGCCCCAGGGCCCTTCAGTGTTGTGTTCAAGTTGGATATTTGTCTGACCACTCCCAGTTCTGCTTGCTGAACTGGCTGAAATGAAGGGTTTAAGCTGCATTTCTTCTACTACTGAGGGCTGTGAAGCAGAACCCCCTCTCCTCTGGCACTGTGGGATGTCAGGTGGCAGTGGCTGCCCCAGGTCTCAGTGCTGGGTCATGTTGTGTCTGGCTTGCTTGAGATTAGAGGTGTCCACCTGGGAATCCCCAGCCGGTCCATGTAGCTCTTTCATGTGATCCAATCCATAGGGCAAGGCTCTGCAGGTAGGAAATGTGACTTTTTTCCTTCTTTCCCTTTGAGCAGGAAGTTTTCTAAGAGATGAGGAATTGCCAGGCTCAGCAGGATCCATCCATAAGCCTTCCCCATGGGGCTTTCCTTAGTAACGGGTGTTGAGCAGCGAGGTTTTGGTTTGATCACTGGCAGGAGCTGGGCATGTTACTGAGATATGCTCAAGCCAGAACACAAGGAACGGGAATGCAGGACTAGACTCTTTTATGAAAACCGTTGTCTTTTGCCAGATGCAGAAAAATCAATTCAGAACAGAGCTAAAATTTGATTTTCAGCCTTAAAGCGTAAAAAAATTAGCAAAATTAAATAAAATTAACAAAACCTCACTGCCTTCAAGGAAAAACAAAAACAAAAGAAAAATGCCCAGCCTAACCCATGAGTCTTTAATGGTAAAGCTATAACCATGCCTGGAAGGGTTCAAAAGCCATGTAGATGTGGCACTTGGGGACATGATTTAGTGGTGGGTTTGGCAGTGCTGGGGGAACGGTTTGGCTCAGTCTTAGAGGGTTTTTCCAACCAAAATTATTCTATGGTCCTAAAAGCTCTCCCCTTCTCTGGTTCTTGCTTTGTTGCTTGTGCCACTGCAGGAGTGAAAATGCAGTTGTAGATTCTGCTCAGCTCAGGTTAAATTTACAGAACACATGGTTAATGTTTGTGGGACAGAGTTGTGCTCCTGTGAAAGATGAGAAAACTCTCAGGAAGCTTGAACGGGTGAGAAAATAACTGGTTATTCCTCTAAGGTGATATCAGGGTAAATACCATATGAAATTTTGCTAGTAAGCCAGTCCCTGAGATTTTACGTTTTACATTAAGGTGAAGGTAAGGAAGACACCTTTAAAAGGAGGTGAACTGATAAGAGGATACATCAGGGTAAAAGCTGAGCCTGACTTTCCTGGTTGCATCAGCATACTTGGAATAACAGGCCTGACTTTGGGGTTTTGATGTAACAGTTCTTGGGATCTGCCATTAACCAGACTCCACTGGTAAAAGTGGATGTTTGGGGAGGAAGATTTAGATTAGAGGCTAGAAATGAGACTGGTTTGAAAGGATGAGATATGTGGTTCTGTGGAGCTCTTTGAATGGGGCAAGAGGAGAGAGGGGAATGAGTTTTGGTTCTAACAAGGGGATGCACTGAGCCAAGAAAATGGGGTCAAGAGGTAGAGAAATTTGGGGATTTGTTTGAGCAGATGCTGAAGATATGAAGAGGGTCTATTGTGGTGTTGTGGCAATTGAGACCTCAGTAAAAGCCAAGGCCTCTGGTGTTTATTCTGGAGACCAAACCAAAGGATCCAAATGGTCCCATCTAACTTTGAAATCCAGAAATGAAGTTAAGAGGGGGAAATAAAGCATATTAATTACGTGGCAGGAATGTCCTGACAGTGAGATCTACCAGACAGAGGAATAGATGCTTGAAAGCCACCTCTTGGGACTTCTGAAACCTTTCTGTGTGAAATGAATGTCTCACAGGGAGCATTTCTTCACAGGCAGAGGTTGGACTCGATGACCTTAACAGGTCTCTTTCTCCTCTCCTCTTTATTAACTTATTTTTTTAAAATTCTTTGTCTTCCCCGCTAAGCACATGTTGCTGCTCCACAGTTCATGTTGTGAGGGGTGGATAACCAGGGATGTGAGTTTTGGCACTGGGACTCTTTGGGCAGTTCTTCAATCAATCCCCAGATGCCCTTGGAGCATCCTGTAGGTTTGAGCCTCATCACATGTCCAGCAGCTGTTATTAAACAGTGACCCAGAACAAAGCCCTTGTGCTGAGCATCCCGGGATCCTGGATTAAGCCAGAGTATCCCTCAAAGCCAGGGTTGGGGGTAGTCAGTCCCTAAGCCCTTACCACCACACAGAGATTTGGCTGCCCTAATGTCTGATCTCAAAAGAGAGGCTGTAACGAGCTGAATGCATTCATCCCAGCAATGGGAATGCAGGTTTGATCTTTATAGGGAGTATAAAGCCTAAAGCAGCTTCATCCTGGGGTTTGAACACTGACCAATTAAGCAGGGAGAAGAATTATGTCCCAGAACAGGCAGAATATCCTTTTAGGACGTGCCAAAAGTGTGTTGAAATCTTTAGTTGATATTTTTTGCCGCTGTTGTGGTAGGAGATAATGGCATCCACAGTACCAAAGGCTGTTTGTGTTTCATGGTCAGAGGAATGGGAAGGGAAAGGCCAAGACTCCCTCCTAAATGAATAAATATATTAAAACCTCTGAGAGGAGGGAAATAGGAGGATCTTGGAGAGCCCCAAGGAAGGAATGGGAAAAGAACATCACCTCTAAAAGTGATATCTCCATCCAATGGACAGGAGATGTGGAGGTGAGAGTTTTCCATCCTTCCACCTGAGAGAGAGAAAACAATTTTAAGTTTGATTCTGGGGTTTACAAATTAAATAGGGTTTGCTTGGATTTGGTTCCTCTGACCTCTTTTCAACCCTTTGTAGCCATGTTCTAAAACTTAGGTTTTATAAATTAATACCTTTGCCTGGTTTGAGTTAAAAATCATTTCAGCCGTTGGTAGGATATAAGGCCTCCTAGGATAACTTTGGGATGAGGGCACTGGAGCACAGCAGAAACGCCCAATTTCCACATTTTGGGGTTGTTTAAAAAGTACCAGACTGTTCTTGTGCTGAGCTCTCAGGGCTGTGTGGGAAACACCTTCTGCTGACCTACATGAGCCAGGCAAGGTCTCTGACAGCAGCAAAATCTCAAGGAAAACAGTCCTAACATTCTGTGAGTAATTTCCAACATTCTTCTCAAAATAGAGTGCAAGTGGTTTTCCACATAGGAAAACTCTGCCATGTTCTTTTCAAGACCATAAAAGAAAACCAAAGCCCTCCTGCAATGAATTGGTTCTGCTGCAGGTTGTTGCAAATGCAAGATCTTTGCAGCATTTCATCCTCTTGGATGCTATTTATTTGTCAAAACACAGATATTTAGTGCTGCTCAAGATGCCCTTGGAATGCCAGGAAAGACATAAGACTTTTGTTGTAATTATAGAGTACCTGAAGTACCTCTAGACAAAACTTTTGGACAATAAAAGCAAAATCTATCATTCTTTTAGGCTTCTCTGCCTATTACTTGTCTTAGATGTAGGTCTTCAAGGCAGGGATTGTGTTTGGCTCTTTGGATGCCAGGCAAGAAAATTGCCCCTGGATTTTCGGAAGGAAAGGGATTAAGCATATTACAAAATTTTTGAGCATGTGGGTAACTTTATTTTCTCATTCTAAATCCAGAGAAGAAAAACAGAGAAGAATTATAAACTCTCTCTCTAAAGTTTAGAGGAGATGAACTGATAGGTTTTAATATTTCAAAAATACCTGAAAAATTAAAGAGTTATAAACTCTCTTCAGAAAAACCCCATATGAAATAATAAGTTTAGCAAAATGTGCTAAATGTTTTAATATAAGAAATAGAACACTTCATATTTTTACAATTTCAATCCCCATTTTTTTTAGGATTTCTTAGAAGACATTCATTGACAATGGCACTTCCCCAGCAAACAAAGTACCTTTTGAACAAATTAGAACTTCCAAAAGCAAGTAGGAAAAAACCCTTTCTTGATAAATTCCTATTGATTGGACTTCTGATGCTTAAGGAATACTCTTGGATGCTACAGTGCAGTCTGTTATAATGTCCACAGACTTTTCCAGGAGTTCATTACAAATATTTGTTTAGTTCAGGATTAATGAATGTTCTTCAAAAGTCAGGGCTTTGAGAGAAACAGGCTTAATGTCTGCCATGGTTTAATGCTTAAAGGACTCCTTTATAAAATTGTTGAACCTAAATATTTCAACTGAATCTGAACTTCAGTGACAGTTCATAATACTTTGTTTTTAGCATTTTTTGTCTGGATTTAGAATAAAAGAATCTAATTTCTGCTCAGAGAATCACACTGAACCACTTAGGTTGGGAAAAAACCTCCAAGATCATCGAGTCCAACCTGTGACTGATCCCCATTTTGTCACCTAGCCCAGAGCACTGAGTGCCACGTCCAGGCCTTCCCTGAACACCTCCAGGGTTGGTGACTCCTCCACCTCCCAGAGCACTGCATTCCAGTGCTGAACAACCCTTCCCATGAAAAAAAGGTATTCTTCCAGATGTTCACACCACTTGTTCTTTAAATAAGCCTCAAAACAGCTGCTCCCATTACAATTTTTACCTCATCCATGGCGGCAAACTTGGACCACTTTGCAAGTCATCCTCAGCTATAAAGCAAGGTGGAAGATCCCAGTTCCCACCTCTTCCCCAGGGGCCCTCCAAGCTGTGTCCAAGTTTCCTCAAAAGCTGTTTCTGGATTCCAAACTTATAAGTTAAGTTGTCACATCTTGGTAAAAGTTTTGTGCCATATTCTTGAACTGCAAACCATGTTCTGTCTCTCCCAGAAGAAATGTCCATGCTTGTATTTAATCCCTTACGTCATCTGCTTCTGGACAGAGCAGTTTGATCCCAAAGACCATCCTGATGCTCAGGGCACAAAGGAGGTTGTGTTTTGCTCACACAAAGGAAATGGGGCTGAAGGAGCTGCATGGAGACCTAATTATCCTCAAAAAGGATGCACTTAAGGAGAGAGGCTGGGTGCACATCAGGAGCCAAAGGATCATGGAATGGTTTGGGTTGGAAAGGACCTTAAAGTTCATTTAGTTCCACGGGCAGGGACACCTCCTGCAGTGACACCTCTCAGTAGTTAAAATATGCTCAGTGTCAGTGGTATTTAGGCTGCTTTGGGTTATTTTTTCCTCTCCTGTCTTGCAGCCTCTTTGGCCGCTCTCTGTGGTCTGACACATTCTTCTGCCAGCTGCCGAGAGGACAGAGCCACCTTCATTGAATGTGACATCCGAGTCTCGGTGGGCTCCTCCCAGCAGGGAGGATCTGTGTCCTACCTCTACGTCTGCGGGGACACCCCGCCCCGGGGGCGCTTTGCTGGACTCTTTGCCAGGTTGGTGCCGTGTCTCTCCATCAGCACAGGGCGTCCATCCACAAATAACATTCCCCCACCGCGGTTTTCCACCTTTTGCAGACTGGTTCCAAAGGATGGAATGAAGGAACCAATCCCTGATTCTCACGTTGGTGCCAGTAGAGCAGTTGAGCCTTGAGACCACTAGAGAGCTCCGCTGGGTTGTGGAATTCATTCCCTGTGCCTATCAAAGCATCTCCAGTCCTCCCTCCTTCCCTCCTGCCTTTTTAAAATGTTTGAGAGACATCAAAAAATCCATCTCGTAAACAGCCTGCTTTGTTCATTCTCAGGTTTTAATATTTATCTTCTGATCCAAAGCAACATCTGGTGAATGCCAATGGGAAAAAAGATTAAGCATTATGAAAAACAGAAGTCTTTTTTCTGGTGGTTTTTTTTTTTTTTTTCTTTTTCCTTCCCTTTTATTTTTTTCTTTTTTTCTTCTTTTTTTCCCCATTCTGCCTTTCTCCCAGCACTTTCATGAGTAAAAAGTCACAGAGTAAATTCAGCAGGGTGTGCAAGGGTGCTAATGTTTTGCAAATCTAAGGCCAAGTTGTCCAGGAGTGTAACTTGGAACTGTTGTCTTTGATGAAGCAGCGAGGATTTGTTCCTGTAGAGCATTTACTTCTAGGGATAAGTCTGAGTTAAGGAATAAACAGGTGAATGATGGAAGGATTTGGTTTGGAAGGATCCTCAAAGGTTATCTTTTTCCAACCTCATGGACAGGGACAAATTCCACTAGCCCAGGGTGCTCCAAGCCCCGTCCAACGTGCCCTTGGACACTTCCAGGGATCCAGGGGCAGCCACAGCTTCTCTGGGCACCCTGTGCCAGGGCCTCACCACCCCCTCAGGGAAGAATTTCTACTTAATCTGTAATCTAAATCTCCTCTCCTTCAATGTGGAGCCACTGCCCCTTGTCCTATCACTCCATGCCCTTGTGAAAAGTTCCTCTCCAGGTTTCTTGCAATGCCCCTTCAGATACTGGAACAACCTGAACAAAACTTTTCAGAAGTTATTTAGTAAAAAGAGAACTAGAATAACATTGCTGTGCATTGCCCATGATCTGCTGTACATGGTGAACCCACTTCTGGCTGCTTTAGCACAGTACAGTCCAGATATTTGAGTGGAGTTGCAGAGATTTGATCCTCATCCCGACCTTATCCTTACATCATACTTGGCGTTGATTCACCAGAGGGAGCTCTGGATACCCTGAATTGAGGGGGAAAAAAACCCCAACTGGTATTTACTGTACAAAGACAGCAAGACATGAATTGCACATTTTTTTAAACTTGTTTAAAAATATAAAAATAAAAGTTTCCAACTAAAATTAATTAAAAAAATTAGCACAGTTGGGACATCTCTCTGTGGGTCTGTCACTTCCTCCTCACCAGTTTTTGAATTTGATCTAGATTTCATCAGGTCTGGACTTCTAAAGAAATTTTTTCCCAGTTTTGAGAAAATCGGTGTTAGGCAGAAAGAAATTATTTTCCTGCTGAGGAGACAGAGGGCAGAATTCTGCCCTGATCTGTACAACTGGCCGAGTGTCCAAAGCCACACTGTGCATTGGTGATGTCCTGTAACATCCCAGGAGATGGGGAGGACAGATCTTTTGGAGAAGACAAAAGTAAGGAGACTGATTACTATGAATGCCCCAAAGACAGGGTTTATTATTCCTCTTGGGAATCTTATCAGGGAGGGATTTCTGAATCAAATCAATCAACTTTTTTTGCCTACTATTTATCCATTTTTCCCAATGTCTTTCTTATTGTCTTAACTTTTCATCCCATTGTGCTCATGCTTATCTTTTGGTTGAAAATTAAAACTTGGGCTGATATTTTTTTCTAGTGAGTTTATTTCTAAATTAAAGGGAAGTTTATTTCTTGCTAAAGGGAAGTAGGGGCAAAGAGTGTTTGTTTTCAAAAAATGTCCTGATTTGAGACATCTGAGAAAAAATAGAAGGAAAAAATTGAAAAGTTTGAATCTCACAAATTATTTCAAAATTTCTGAAAACTGTTTTCCACATTTCAGTTCAGAAAAAATATTTAATCTTAAAATATAAATGGCATTTGCAGGAAAGTCTTTGAAAATTTAAGTGTTTCCACCAGAAAAAAACTATTTTGAGGATTCCTGAAATAATACATATTGATTGTTTTGATTAAGAGTAGTAAATAATAATAATATAAATATATGAATTTTAGTTTTGTGCAAATGCTCAAGAGTTAAGACATTTGTCCCAGGATGGGGACAAAACTACTGAATTAATTCCTGCCTTAAGTGCACATTGAATCTCTCCTGTTTTTCTTACTAATTTTATAGAATTACAGAATAGTTTGGGTTTGAAAGGACCTTAAATCTCATCTCATTCCAGCCCTGCCACAGCCCAGGGGCATCTTCCACTATCCCAGGCTACCCCACCTCCTATCTAACCTGGCCTTGGACACTTCCAGGGACACGGCAGCCACCTGGACAATGTTTTTCAGTGGTTTAAATAAATATATTTATTATGTAGTCTGTATCACAGCCCATCCTTTATGAGCTCATAATGGCAAAAGCAAATTCCTTAAAAGAGTTGTAAGTTTTGCCATCAACAACACTCGTATCAAGGTACATTCCTGAATTCCATTTAATAATTCACTCCTTTTCTTGCATTTCCTTTAAGCACTGCAATTTGTTAACAGTGCTTCAGAACATGTTTGCATGAGGACAGAAAGGAACTGACTCTTCTTAGAAGCAAAGTTCATTTACTTTTTGCTAAAAAAACCCCCAAACCTGTGAAAGCCACTCAAAGGTCCTTGTATTGACTTGAATGTTTGGGAAACTGTGCCCATGCCCTGCGTCCAGCTGACCACCAGACCCTTCTGCCTTTAAAACTGTTGGTTATTTAAAAGAATCAGTTTTTTCTAGGAGCTTTAAAAAGTACTCTGCAGTCTTTAAAGATAGCCCAGTCCACTGAATTATTGTACAGGACAAAATTAATTCTCAAAGTGTTGCTATCAAAAGCAAGCACAGTTCCCCAAGGCTGGCTTTTGAGTATTGATACAGCAGAGGGAAAAGTTCATTTAAATATAAAAATAAAAATTTGCTGTTAAAAGGGTTCAGCAACTTGCAAAGTGTGCCTTTTTTTTCTTTTTTTTTTTTTTTTTTGAGTATTTTTGTGGTTTCTGACGCATCTGATTCCTTTATCACTTTAACCCTGAAAAAGGGCAACAAAAAAACCAGCCCCTAAATGCAGATCAGAGCAGGGCTTTGTTTGCAGAGCGAGCTGCTGCATCCAGCAGGGAACTTTTAAATCTTCAGGGTCCTCAAACCACTCTGATCATCACCCTCCCAACAAAGCTCTTAGTCCTGGCTTTTCAATTGGGTCAATTTTGGGAGAGGTTGGTGCAAGGGAGGTGCTTCACCCCCTCTACTCCACTCTCATGAGACCCCGCCTGGAACAGTGTCCAGCTTTGGGGTCCCCAGCACAGGAAGGATGTGGAGATGTTGGAGTGAGCCCAGAGGAAGCAGGATGGTGATCAGAAGGTTGGAGCAGCTCTTCTGTCAGGAAAGGCTGAGAAAATTTGGATTGTTCAGCCTGAAGAAGAGGAGGCTGCAGGGAGAACTTAGAACACCTTTCAATGCCTAAAGAGGCTCCATGAGATTTGGAGAGGTAGATTTTTGTGAGTTATTAGGAAGGAATTCTTCCCTGTGAGGGTGGCAAAGCCCTGGCAGCCCAGAGGAGCCGTGTCTGCCCCTGGATCCCTGGAAGGGTCCAAGGGCAGGTTGGATGGGGCTTGGAGCACCCTGGGCTAGTGGAAGGTGTCCCTGACTCTGGCAGGGGGTGGGAATGAATGAGCTTTAAGGTCCTTCCAGTCCAAAGCGCTCTGGGATTCTAATCCCAGAGACACTTTACCAAAATCCTGTTACATGGGATTTTCAGGAACCTAAAGGCCTCTTAAAATCCTGATTATGCCTATCTGATCCTCTGTAGGTTTTTTTTTTTGTTGCTGTTGGTTTTTTTTTTTTTTTGTGTGTGTGTGTGCGTGTGTGTGTGTTTTTGTGTAATTTCTGGGCTGTGTTGGTGTTGCTGTAACTTCTCTCCTCACTCTTTACCTTCCTAGAACTTGCCAATGTGAATCTGATGGTGGGGTGGGGAGGAATAAGTAGCAATGGCCAAGAGTCACAGAATCAATTAGGTTGGAAAAGACCTCTGGGATCAAGTCCCACCATTAACCCTGCACCACATTTTGCTCACTACTAAACCATATGTTGAATTCTATGGCTCCCCACAATGAAACACTACCAAAATCAGCAACTGTCAGCAGCAAAACCAAGGAAAAAAATGCTTTTCTCCCACCTTGTTTTCTATTACTTCTTCCCCCTATGCAAGGGGAGGCTTTAGAGCAAATGTCTGCTGGTGTAACTGGCACATATATCGAATCTGCTTAGTCTGGGCTGTTAAGTAAGTTTAATTAATTTACTAAGTTAATGTTCCAATGTTAGCAACAAAGCATCATTGCAATCAGCTGGGTAGCAGGAATTGGAACCCCTAAATGAGCTCATTTTTTCACAGTTGGAATTAGGGACCAGTTAGCCAGTTGTGTGGTTTTTCCAATTTCTCCCCTTGCCCTAGGGGAGTTGCAAGTTATTCATTCCCCATTGCTAAGTGTGAGTAAGATGGGGAGGGGGGGACACAAACAAACCCTACTCCTTGTAGGAGTCCATCTTTGCTCCCAACACTGCTGATTTCCTCCCTGTTGTCTGCACTTACCAGCCTGCCTTGGTCCTAGAATGGCATTCGTTCCTGCTTGTGATGGTTTGGGGAAGGAGAAAAGCATCACTGAGAGATATTTACTGCATGTATTTTCATCCTGAGTGTGTGCAGATAAAGGGGGGAAAAACAAATAAACAATAAAAGAATGGAAACAAAATTACCGAAATTTGCAAAGTTTGACAAATGGTGGCCAGGAGTTGCCACAAGCTAATGGCTTGCAATGATTAATAAGAGTAAAAATAATTGCATTTCATTAAGATTGATGACACCCCATTTAACCTCCCTTCTCGTTTCAGCCCTAAAGTGGAAAGAGATGAAGTTCTCATCTATAATAGCTCCTGTAACATTACCATGGAAACTGAGGCAGAGATGGAGTGTGAGGGAGCTAATCAGCCAATTACTGCCAAGATTACTGAGATATGGAAAAACTGGGGCCAGAACACTCAGGTATAATCAAATCTTTTTTACAGACTGATTCAAACAGCTTAAAATTAAATTTGTAATATTGTGTACATTTAAAGGGGGGCAAGAAAAAAAAACAATTTAGGCTGGGCAGCAGCAATATATAATATTAAATGCTTTCCAACTTTGAATAGCAGTTCTAATGCAGCACAGCTGAATTAATGGTTAACTATGGCTAATCATGTATTTTATGAGACATAAATGAGCTTTACCTTATTTTCTGAGCAATGTATATATTTGTTAACACTCTCGCTTTTCTTTTTTTTTTAATATAAATTCAATTCTGTTCTAAAAATGTTATTTTCTGTTGAGCAGAAATCTTAGCCATGAGGTACAGTTCCAGCTCTCTGGCAGAGGCTTAGCATTCAGTGAAGCCCTGGTTATATTTGATTTTTGCTGCTTTTCAGTAGCTGAAGGAAAATGGGACAGTCTTCTCAGGGCTATCTGTGGGTATAGCAAGAAAAGAAGACATACACCAAGAGTTCATGACAAAAAAGCTATAATTCTAAGACTAAATTTTAAGACTTGATGCGTAAAAATGTCATTGCTAACCTGGAATGTTCTGTTAGAGTCCCCACAGTTTTGCAGAGTGGGTGTTTAGCCACCTGTAAGAAGAAATTTAGAGGGTTTGGATATTTTTTGAACACCAGTTATGCCTTTTTCACTATCCTTTCCTGAAGGAGCACCTCCCGAGAGGTGGTGGAGACCTCCTGAATATAAGGATGTGTGAGTGGACATAGTTACACACCTGACTTAAGATAAAAACCAAATGTTATTTTTAATCTGTTAACTAAAAATTTCACACAGTCTTTTAGCATAGTTTAGGAAAATGAAGTTCATTCACTCAGCATCAATGTTAAAGCTACCACAGTTATTTTTAACTCTATCTGCAAAGAGATTTCCTGTGTTTAAGGATTTTAAATTTATTTTGCTATCCCAAAAAGTAGCTGCAGTGTCGTGGCAGAGTAATTTTGGTGCATTTCTAGTGCTGAATTCTATATTTAGGTTTATATATCTGATCTATTCTATAGTTACAAATCTACCTTACGTGAATATTACTATTGTGGTGGAATATCCTAAATCACAATTCCTTGCTTCTGTTAAGCCTGTCCTTGGTTTGTGGAGGAATGTCAGATGCAGAATGTTACCTATTAAGGTTCATTTGCTCATCAGCCGTGTTAGTTTTAGTACCTAAAACATGTCCAGCTAAGGAGAAAATCAACCCCCCAAAATTGCTGGTTGGTGATTGCAGGAGGGAAGGGAAGTGCCCAGGCATTATGAGATCAAATGGTAGCTCCTCCTTACATTCCTGTTTTCCTTCCCAAATGGGATAAGGGCATCTCTAGAGTCCCAGAGCCTGGGCTGCAGCTTGGAGGGGTATTCCCTGCTGCTGTCTGTGATCTGGGCAGCCCAGCTGTGCCACAGGTCCTGCAGCCCCAATGATGGCAGGATGACAGACTGTCTTTTGACTCAGATGGGAGCAAGAAGAGGAAGAAGCTGCGAGGTTTGTCCCTGTTGTGGTTTTTGTGCTCAGAGTAGGGAAAACCAAGGAAGTCCTAAGTGTCCTGAATGAACAAATTCATTCAGAGCAGGATGAAAACAGCAGCACTTTAGATCTGGGATTTGCTGCTGCTTAATGAACCCAGTGGGCATTCGGAATCATTTTATCCCTCTTCCCAAAACTGGCTTGGGTGAGCAGAGGTGGATGGGTGGGGAGTTCAGATAAATGGCTTCAATTTTGGTCCCTTCCTGGCTGACAGCATCCCGTTAAGATTTACGACCTGGTGCAGCGCGTGCATGCTTCACTGTGGAGGTTTAAATCATGTCATGTGAACTGGCCTTACCTTTCCAGTGGAAAAAATGGTCCCCAGGTTCAGCACTAAGCAGTGAAATGCATTAATAGCACCACGTGCCTTAGGATAATGGTGCTATTAGCAGGCAGCACAACTCTGTGTACAAGTAATGGGGCTGCATCTCTTTATAATAACATCTGGCACTTCTCTTGCATGTTCATGCAAGGATCTCAGAGCACTCCATAAAAATGGGGCATGATCCTGTTCCCAGCACAGCTGCACTGCTCAGTGGTTTGTTTTCTGTTTGCTCTGCTGCAACTGAAGGATGCCCAGGCAGGCCAAGAACTCAGCCCAGCTGGGTGCTGTGAGAGGGTTGGCTCAGAGGTGATTTGATGATGATGGTGGAGCAGGGTTAGCCCCAGGATGGTGCTGGAAGTGAAAATGTAGAAAGGCTGACAGAGGCTTGTGGCATGAAATGAATGGGCAGTGGCAAGAAGAGACAACAACCTTGGCTGACAGCAGAAAAATATTAAATAAAATGTAAAATGTTGGTACTGGGAACTTGTGCCTGAGAGGTACAAATGGTGACATCACTAAACCTGCCAGAGTTCAAGCTGCATTTGGACAACATTCTTAGGCACAGATTGGGGTTCTTAGAGCTGTTTTCTGCAGAGTCAGGAGTTGACCTCAATGATCCTTGTGGGTTTCTTGCAACTTAGGATATTCTATGATATGCCTATTATTCTGTGACACAGTTTTCAGGCTATTTTTTCATCAGTTGTATTATTTAAAAAACTGCCTTTTCTGGGAGGTGCTGCAAAATCCATCACTCAATTTTTGTCCTTTCAAATCTGGTCTCCTAACTGTTGCTTGCATGAATCATAGAATCCTTAGGGTTGGAAAAGAACATCAGGTCCATGGTTGCAGTGTGAGGTGGGCTGAGATCTCAATCTAGACGACTCCCAGAATTTCATGGAGTTTCAAGGTGCTACCTGGAGATCTGTGATTTTCATGGCAGACTTCATGAAATTTCAGTTCAACTTGGATTTTTCCTGGGGTGTGATCTGTATCCCATCCCCCTGAGAGAATAATTTTTTATTATTTTCTTTAGAAACTGATTTAAGCTCTTGCCTCACTTTGTGTTTGAAGTATTTTGCCCTGTATGACTTAATTAGGTCACAAGAAGTAAGCAGCAGGCCTCTGCCCCACTGTTGCATTCAGCATCATTAGTGTTTGTAACTTGCTCTGTTATTATCTAAGAAGAGTTTCACAATTATTTTTATTTCAGTATATAACGCAATTTAGCCTACTGAAAAGAGAGGGAGGGGAAAAACCCCAGCACTGATTGTATATCCCACAGGACTTAATTAGTTCACAGCTTCAAGAATGCACTGGATAATGGGAAGGCATGAATTAAATAATGAAAGGGAAAAGAAAAGTCCTAATGCTCACTCAGTACCTGTCCACTTCCACCTTGGCTGCATAATGAGATGTCAGCTCTGGTGACACTGATGAGATGTGCAGAACGCCCTGAAAACACGAGGAGAGGATGCTCACGGGAGGGTTTGACCAGGCTCGGATGGCTCTGAACCCATTGTGCTTAGTGAGCCTTCCCATTATTATTCCAGATCGCTGGACCAGACCTAATCACGATGCAAACATGCTGCTGGAGCAGTGCTTCCCTGCTCCAACTCCCCCTCCTCTGGCTGGCCCACATGGGTGATGGAATATTTGGCAGAGGGCCCGTGCCAGGTATTAAGTCAGCCGTAGGGAAGCTGAACTGGTATCCCAGTGAATTCCCTGCAACCCAACCCTCAAGGGGTCCCTCTTGAGGGAGAGGAGGTTAATAAAAAATGACTTGCCAGATAAAAATGCCACCCTGGAATATGGCTCTGCCTGGGTGTGCAGCGCTGCCTTGAGTTTAACAGGGCATTAAGGGAAGGTCTTGAGATTTAAGGGGTGGCTTAGAGTACTGAGGGATCTGTGAATTCTCAGCTTGGTGACTGATACAGAGATAACAGCTTTTGTTCACTTCTCATGAAAAAGAAATATATAAACATCCCCACAAGTGCTTTGTCTGGAATATGTGCGGTCACCTCAAAAATCCTTTCCATTCAACTTTAACTTAATATAACCAGGACTAGCTCTTCACATCCCTTGGATTCCTCTGCAGATCTTAGAATCTTGCTTTCCTTCTTTTTTTAGCTTTTTTACCCCCTGCTTACCATCTCTCTTGATGCCAAAATATTTGGAGGTGAGGGAAGCAATGAAATGGTTTAAACTGGTGGAGATATTTGGTGATTTACAAAGGTGCCAAAACCTAGGCACCTTTTGGGGAGCATGGAAGGGTCTCTTGAAGCCCAGGGCACTCTGGGCATAAAGGGCTTTATTACTCACAGCAGGACTGATGCAAGGTCATAGATGGGTTTGGGTCAGAAGGGACCTTAAAGATCATCTCATTCCAGCCCCCTGCATTGGCAGGGAAAACTCTTGAGTGTGTGTTCCATCTGTGAGGATTGCAAGTGATGGGAAGTGACTCTTCTCTTTTACTCCCATTTTAGAGCTGTTTTCATGCTGTCTGAATGTTTGACGGGTGCATTTTGTAGGGTGAAGGGCTTGTACTTGGCAGACCATGAGGAAAACCACTACAGCAGGCTGAGAGTAGTTAGGCAGGGTAGGGATCACCGAGTCACAAAATGGTTCAGGTTGGAAAGAATCTTAAAAAGGTCCTCTAGACCCAATCCCCCTGCTGTGGGCAGGGACACCTTCCACTAAACCAGGTTGCTTCAAGCCCCATCCAACCTGGCCTTGAACATTGCCAGAACAGAGCAGATTCCAGCTTGATGTGGAGTTTGTTTGGAGGGGGTTAATAAAGCAGCTGCCCTCTTCTCCACTTGTGGAAGAATTATGATACAATATCATATTCAATTCCTGTGTATCCACTTAGAGAATGCAAAACACCAGAACTCTTAGTCTGGCCATGGAGATCACAACTTAGTGAGGTTTGGGAATTGTTTTTTTTGATTTCTTAGTTTTTATCCTGATAGAACCTGACTTTATGTTATCTTGGGCTGTGGGTAGAGCTCCTGGGTGCTTTGGCAGTACAGCCAACCAAAAATAGCCATGTCACACAGGATGGGACATCAGGAGGAATAGATGAAACCCTTCTACAATATTTTGTGTGTAATTTCACTAATATTCACTTTTAGCAGCCCAGCAAGGCCATCCTTGCATCTCCAAACTCCCTGTTTTCTTGACCCGTTATCTTGGTCAGAGTATTATTTTCAGAAGGAGGTGGGGAGTGCAATAAAACCCACCAGACCCTCACAGAAAAGAAGTGGAACAATCCATAAAAAAACCCTAATAAAAATAAACCCACAAAACCAGTCTTGGGGTGCAGAGGCTGCTGGAGCAGAGAGGTACCATCTGCAAGGTTGTTAAGATGTAGAGAACCAAGATGGGCTCCCCAGTAACCACAGGCAATGTGAAGAGATAAATGGTTGACCCGAGCCCGTGTCAGGCAAGGATTGATGCCACTATCAGCCCCAGTGCCTTTGCAATGATTTTTTAAAAAATCTCTGATAGAGTGTGTTATCTAGTTACTGGCACGAGGGCAATGGCCTGGAGGCAGTGGGGAGGAGGGGGGGAGGAAGAAGGAGAGGAGGGGAGAGAGAGAGAGAGAGAGAGAGAGAGGAAAAAAAAGGTCATTTCAGGAGGACAATCTCTGTTGGGCTAAATGAGAAAATAAGGGCCTTGCTCTGGAAGAGGAAGGTAAATAAATAAATAATAGGAAAAAGGGGCTGCTAGGTATGTGAGGAAAGGATAAGCAAAATTGCTTCTTTTATTTTCTCTGTTTTTCTTTTAATTCTTTTTTTTATTATTATTTTTTTATTTTTTTAAAATGGGTTCAGCCTTGAGCTGCAATGGGAAATTTAGGAGATGTGCTTGTGGTGTGTCTTTATTTTCCTTTAACTTTTTGCTTCCCAATTTGAGGTTTAACTGTTTCCTCTCCTGCTGTCAGGTGAAAACTGAAGGCCTGAACTGTAACTTTCTCTTTTCCCCCCTCATTGTGAAAAACATCTTCTTTTTATTTTCAGTCCCACCATCTTTCTAATGTCTCTGAGGAGATGACTTCCTGAATTGTAAGTGGCTTTCTAGGGCTCTCTCTTCTCCCCACCACTCGTACAGCTGCACTGAGAGGTGGGTTGGGTGCTATCCCCAGGATGTCCTAGGATGGAATGCCATAATCCCCAGGATGGGATGCCAGACCCTGCAATCCAAAGTACCTCAAAGGTTTTCCATGTGCATTTAAACAAACCTGTGTGGAATCAGAACTGAACATGGCATAGTTTAATGAGAACCACTTTCTTTCTTCCCCCTTCATTCATGCCTGCTCCCAACCCTTAAGAAAAACAGATTTGGAGTGAAAAGTGCCATTTTGGAAGTGCTGCTCCAGGGGACAGAAAGCAAATCTTCCCCTTCCTGTACAAAGGAATGCTCCAATATAGGTCCAGAGGGTGTGGGGAAGCTCCCTGAGTGACTGTGGGCTCATGTCCTCTCCACTTGCTCCCAGGCACTTGCACAGAGTGTTGCTGCCATTTTCCTGTTTAATTATGATAGAAACTCTAATTGACTCCTTCAGCAATTCACCATTTTGAAGGGGGAAAGATTTTCTGTGTTTGAAACCACGGCTTGGGTTCTCCATCTGTGGGACATGGTCTCACAGAATGGTTTGGGTTGAACAGGTCCCTAAAGATGTAGGTCCTTCCAATAAATAGGGTGTCTCAAAGCCCTGTTCAACCTGGTTTTGTTTTAGTTTGGGGGAAGGGAGTGGGAATGTTGGATGCCTGGAGTGTCCAGCCTTGGGCTGTGGGTGAAATTGGAGGACACTTTGAGCCTTCTCCAGCTGCCCATCTTGAATTTGATGGGAAAAGGACTGAGCAACTTGGAGACACACCTAGCCCAGGCTCGGTCTGCATTTGGAGCATGGCTCCATATCTGATCAAACTGTCCTTCATGTCCTTCATGAGGTGTGACATGGGGTGAAGATGTGGTCTTTCAGCCCCTTGTGTCACTAACAGAGGGCTGTGTCACCCTCTGTCTTGTGTCCTCTCTCCAGTCCCAAACAGAGCAGCACTGTGGGCTGGATGCTCCACACGGTGTTTCCTGTGTACCCGAGGCATTGGCTGACGTACAACCCCGTCCCAAATATTTCTGGGGTCTGGTTCAGCACCCAGCAAGGACTGGGCATGTGGTCACCCTCTACTGAAATCTGGGAGATTTCAGTGGTTTAGTCGCAGCCAGAGTGGGATCATTGAAGGGATTCTTGATGTGATAGGGCCATGGATGTAGCTCTAAATTTCTGAGTCTGGTGCCTGGCCTGTCCTCTTGCCATGAGGGCAAGATCAAGTGTCCAACCCCATCCATAAGAAGTGAGAAGAAGCCTTGGATGAAGTGTTTTACTTCTTTGAAAAAAAAAATTAATCCTGAAAATAACAGAAGCCTGAAAATTTGGTCTTGTAGCAAACCTCTGGTAGTGATGGAGAGATGATCATCTTGTATCATGATTTCTTCTGTGCACAGAGTTTAGAGTGAGGAATAGAGAAAGGACAAATAGTGTTTCTTGTCTAGGGGTTTTTTAAAGTTCGATTTTTTTCCTGATTTTGTTGCTGTTGGTGCTATCACAACATTTAGCATAGACTAAAAATGTGAACTAGATGTATAGTTAGAGGAAAAACAATTTTAAAGTAGGGAGATTTCAGTTCAGAGGGGGTTTATTAATAACTTAAACAAACAAAAAAAATGCTACAGCAGGAGGAAAAACCAGAGCTCTTTGCCACGATTAATCTACACGAGGCTTCCCTTCTAAGGAAAGGGTTAATTTGATGTGGTTGCCAGTAAAAGCAAGCTGTTTTCATGATGAGCCTGTAATAGCCCGGTGATGGACTGGCTTAACAACTGCTCGCTAAATGCTGGGTACCATCCCCTGATTGGCAGCTCCCTAAGTGGAAGCCCCTCGCGTCCAATCTGTCCCCGTGAATTGCTGCAGAGCAAAGGACTTCATTAAGGGATCGTAAGGGGACCTCGTAAAAATCAGCAAATAATTACGCCGGGGAGGAAGAGGAGGGGACTGAGAGCTCTGTGGTCCCCCTGAAGAAAAGCAGACGTGGCAGGGCAGGGAAGCGTCAGGTGAAGTGGGTGCTATAAACACCCCTGAACGCTGGGTCTTCTCAATAAAGCTCAGTTTAGCCCTGTCTATGACTTTAACAAAATATTCCCGGTCAGCTCCCTGGGTGGTGGAGGGCTGGGAGCTGTTAGCTCATATTCAGTTAAATTTCAAATGTCAGAGCTCGTTAGTGGTGATTTTAGCCAAAGACAGTTTGTGAGGAGCTGGGTAAATTTGAACTTCCTCAAATAAAATTGAGGAAAGAGGTCGCTGTTTTGCTTGTTGATTTATTTTTCTGCTTTCACACATCTTCTCTGGCTCTGGGATTGAATCAAGGGTCAGGTTCAGCTTCACCCACTTAGGGGTTACAGTGCTCCCTCTTTTCACACCATGTTGGGTTATGTTCCACTCTCCTGCTCTTTCATTCTCTAATTCACCTTTATTTGCAGCTTTTCCTCCTGCCTTCACCTGTGTTTGGTGAGTAGAAGATGGCAATTTTTGCTTTCAGCGTTGAGGGGAGCTTTCCCCTGAACTCACCAGTAAACCCAGGAGGGAAGGCACAGGAAGGCAGCACAGACCATTCTGTAGTAGATTTAGGTAAGATATTTGGGAGAAATCCTTCCCTGTGGGGGTGGGGAGACCCTGGCACAGGTTCCTAGAGAAGCTTTGGCTACCCCATCCCTGGAAGTGTTCAACACCAGACTGAATGGAGCTTGGAGCAGCCTGGTCTAGTGGAAGGCGTCCCTTCCTTTGGCAGAGAGTTAGATCTAAATGGTCTTTAAGGTCCTTCCTCACCCAAACCCGTTTGTGATTCTCTGAAATGAATTGGCTCAGAAGAAGTTGGGCAGTCAGTGCTGCTCTGCAGTGACTTTTTGGAGTGACTGTTGGGGTGAGACAGGGGATGGAGCCACTGAGCTACAAATGTGGCTTCAAAGCTGAGATGGCCCAGACAGTGCTGCAGAAATTAAGTTTTTCCATGCTGAAAGGACTGCAGATGGTGGTCACTGGCACAGCCCCAAGCCCACTAGGATGATACCCAACTGAGGAGGGAGTTTCTGGATTGTCAGGTACATGAGGGATTTGAATACAGGTATCACGGGTAACAATTCTGGGTCAGGTGGTGATAGCTGGCGTTTCCAATTTTACCCTCACCCTCTTTTGTGTGTGCACTAGGATGATACCCAACTCTCTCCAAATTAAATTCACCCTCGGAATATTACTCATATGCACACATCTGCATCCTTTAGCACTTGAAGGCATTCAGATTCTGAAGTAAGGATGTGCCAGCAGGGATCCTTGGGCAGAAGGACCCTGAGTGTTATATCCTGCCAAATGATTAACAGGCAGACAAGTGTGTGGGTGGGAGGGCAGAGAGTGAAGGCCATGGAGTGTATTATTACAGGGGATCTGCATTCCCAACAAAGATGAGCTGTTACAGCCCTGTTGCAGACAGAGGGATGTCTTTACAGCTCAAACAGCAGCAGTTTGTGATTTCAGCTCAAAGGCTTCTCAGGTCAGAGGGCAGTGTGTTGGTGGAGAGGTTCTCTCTCACGATAGGCTCTCATCTTGTCTGATTTGAATGAAGTTTGGGCTAAAATCTCCTGAAATGACAAGAGTGGCTGCTGTCCCATGACGTGTGTGATGCTCTCTTCAGTGGAGGCGTTGTCATTCAGGACAAGTGGTTCAAAGTGCACTAAATTAACTTCAGCTGCCTTCTGGCCTCTGTTATGGGGCTGTCTGCACCCCTGAAATTGTCTATCGTGTGCCACTGTGAGCTCAAAGTACTGAAAAAAAAAAAAGAAAATTAAATAGATGGAAGCACTGTTCCATCAAGTATCAGTTCTAATTTTAGCTACATAAAATAAATGTATTAAACTGTACATATCTGCTGCAGACATGTTCTCATTTCAAAGTCGTCTTATGTTGGGAATTCTCTCCCCTCTTTGTGCAGCTCCTCACACAGTAGGGTGGAAAGCTTTATCTGGATTTATCACAGTTAAGGAGACACCCCTGACTGCAGGAAAATGGCATGGGTGTTCCCAGTGTTCTAAATGCCACTCAGTGCTCAGATTCCCTTTAGGAACTGGCAAATTCAGCTTGGAGTGACAGGGCAAAGGTGGCCTTTGCTGGGGTGTGACATCTTCCTTAGCCCCATATCCTGGTGATACCCCATTGCTTCTGTGACCTTTTCTGTAGGAGTCCCATCTTCACCTTTTTACCTTTGTGGCAGATAAGTGTTTTGACGATGACAATAAAGATACCATGGAGCACTTTCATTCTTGGTTGCCCCATCTGGGCTGCGCGTTTGATCCGAAGGGCCGGCGTTCCAGTCAGATTGCACTATCAGATGGAGCTGGCTCTATTTCCTGCATTATTCTTCCTGGCTGCCCCACATTATGCAATTATGTTTGCATTTAAACCTGAGCACTTACCTGTAATGATGCTGTGGTTTGGTACACGATACATTAGAGCAGCAGATAATGCACACAGATAGGCTGAGGGCAGCATGCTGTTGATGTGCTAAAGCTGAACAGGACACTGAGTTTGAGAGCGGGTTCTGAAAGCTCGCAGCTTGGGAGGAGCTGTTCCAAATCCTCTCGTAACTGAAATAACAGCTGTGCAGGGTGAGATTCTCTACCTGAGATTCTCTACCTGAGAACCTGAGAAGTGAGATTCACTACCAGGTGCAGGATTGTCTCCATGGCAGAAGTCAGACACCAGCACTGCTGGTCTCTGACACTGACTTGTCCAGGAGCAGGACAGTCTTGGTGGCTGCTGGGAGTCCCAAATCCTGCATTTCTATAGCACAATATAGTGAGAGGAAGTGATTCTTTCAAGACTTAAAGGAGGTTTAGAGGAAGGCTGGAGAAGGACTTTTCACAAAGGCATGGAGGAATAGGAAAAGGGGTAATTGCCTTAAGCTAAAAGTATTTTTAGATCAGATATTGTGAATAAACACCTTGCTAAAGGGTGAAGAAGCCCTGACACAGGTTTCCCAGAGTATCTGTCACTGCCCAATCCCTGGAAGTGACCAAGGCCAGGCTGGACGGGGCTTGGAGCAGCCTGGGATAGTGGAAGATGTCTCTGCCCATTGCAAGGGGTGGAACAGGATGAGCTTTAAGGATCCTTCCAACCCAAACCATTCCCATTCTTTGATGCATCTTAGAGAAGTGACTGTGCCTCTACTGCTGGCCAAGCCCTTTACACCTCATTACACCTGCAATTATCCCTGTCATGCAGGGATAAGTCTGAATGCTGCTGGTTTGCATCGGATCCTACCCCAGGTAGATGGTTCTGCCTAGCAATAATCAATGGCCCCAAATGCTTTGGCTGAGGAGATGTGGATGAAATGAAGGCAGAATCAATGTTTGTCCTTGGATTTTGTGGTTTTGCTGTCTGGTTACTGTATTTTATGCATAGGACAGACCAAGCTGTAGTCTATACACAGAGTTTGTTCTCTTCCAAACACTTTTCAGTCTTTTCCTGGTAAATCACTGCAAATCCCCTGCAAGCCAGGTGTTTGCAGTGCAGATGCTTTGTGTATCAACTCACCTGTGCTCCCTGTGCTTCCATGGGAGCTGTGGGAAAGTCAGAGGCTGGGTCCCACACCGGTGACTTTCATAGCTGACTTGGGACTCTTGCAAGGAGTTCTAAAACACAAGGAGTTCCACCTCAAATTGAGGAAGAACTTCTTTGCACTGAGGGTGTCAGAGCACTGGAACAGCTGCTCAGGGAAGTTTGAAGTTCCCTCTCTGGAGGCATTCCAAACCCACCTGGAGGTGTTCCAGTGTCACTTGCTCTGGGTGATCCTGCCTTGGCAGAGGGGTAGGACTAGATGATCTCCAGAGATTCCTTCCATCCCAAACATCTCTGTGATTCTGTTTATCTTCCTGCCTGATCCAAAAAACCATCAGCAGCTCTCTCTCGCAGTGTTTGGGAGGATGAGCCTCACTCCTCCCATTTACTCCCTCATTTACTGCGGCACCCATTCAGAAATCCGGCTCCCTGACACGTAAGGACGTGATTTGGTTACTTTTCCTGCAGGTGGTTGGCAAATTGTTGAGCTAATCTTTACATTTGCAATATTTACTCTCAGATTAGTAAGTTTAACTCAAGATCATTCAATTGGAGACAATATTTGCACAGTGCAAAGGCTGACACAAGTCACCCGGCTTGGTTATCCTGCTTGTGAAAACAACTTGATGCTGTAATTTTCTCATTACCATTAAATTGCTGGTTTTAATTTTTTCTCAGAAGCCTCCATACTTTGCAAAATGGCTGGTTTAGAGAGATGTGTAAATCAGGTGTGCCCTTTAACAGTGTTCTGGAAGGGAAAACCCAGTCCTGTTGTATCTAATCTGGAAGGCTGAACTGAATTCCTCAATTCGTTTACACTCACAGGATTTTCAGCAAGTTGGACTTAAAACTTTGCACTAGAGTAGTTTCCATTATAATAAATAATCTGTCTCTGAATATCATGTTGTAAATTAACATTGGGAAGACTCTTGTGAATTAACAAGGAGTTCCCAGGCAGAAAATACACATTCCATGAAACAAGGCTCTTCATGTGCTCCAAGGCAGTTCCTCTGCTTCCTGGGGTGTTTTCTTTAATATTTGAAATTGAGATTTCTGATTTTAGGCTCATCCTCCCACAATGACCCTGAGAGACCCAAGAACAACTTTGGTCCTCATGTGAGCGTGGTAAGGAGACAGGGACCTTCCCAGAGGTGTCATGGTTTGTTTAATTATGGAGTGGATTAATAGTGTTCATATCCCTCCATTATTTGGTATTTTACATGGGATTTGGGTAAGTTTTGTTGCCTGTGTACGAAGATGGCTCATCTATACCTGGGATATGCTGTCCTAACAACAGTAATGTCTTTTCAGTACCCACCCTATAAAAGCACCATTAGATTTAACTAATCTTCCGTGTCCTTAATTAAATACTTCTGGAGCAAGGAGCCTTACCTTCTGTGCTTCAAAATTGCAGTGATTACTCCCCTGCTGAATAAACTTTTTTTTTGGGGTTTTTTTTTTTTTTTTGGTTGTTTTTAAAGTGGCTTTGCTGGTTTTGTTTGGGATTTTTTTTTTAAACAGGAATTTCAAGCTGTTTCTCATGCCATTGTCCAGTTACAAACTGGCTTGAGACTGACTTGTGCCATGACCTCTGACCTCCAAAAGTGCCCATTCATTTTTTTCCTGAACTAATCAGCTCGATGAACTATTTACAGTTGGCTTTTGGGTCTTCTCACTGCTTCTGTGGCTGCCCCTGTCTGAGTAATTAATGATGCTGTGGCTTGTTTATGGTCTTGAGTTACTAATGCTCTTGGCTGCAAATGCATTTTTACCTCTGGGACGTGCCAGTTTCCTGGTTCTAGTCCCACCTCACCAGCCCAGGTCAATTTTTTGTGTGTAAACAGATTTATCCTCTAATAGTTTGGGAGAGACTAGAGTCATTCATCAGTCCCATAGAGAACATGCCCAGCCAGATTCTTCCCTTCTTGTGCCTGTGCAACTCAGCAGAAATCAGAAAGATTTCTGCAGGACAGCTAGAATTAAAACAAATAAGAAAAAGGGAAAAAAAATCCTTTCTTTTTAAACTCAGGGTACAAGCAGTCTCAGTTAAAAATAAGGATATTGGATAGTACATCCCATGTCCAGCCATGAACCCAGCCCTGATCCTTGCTGTATCAAATGCTTTTGGGATTAATTAAAGTGGGACCTGGTGGGATAATCCCACCTGCATTTTAAAGCTGGAGTAGTGGGTAAAGAGAAGTTACATAGCAACAGATGATGCAGACAGTGATAAAAATATCACCTTGTGGCCTTGGGAATGGTTTGTTGGGTTATGTTCCAGGCTTGTTCTGTCCCAGGCAGTTATGTCAAGAATGCTAAGTCATAAGGGAAAACTGAGCTTGGTCTCCTGCTCTCTCTGAAAACCTGTTCCAGTCTCTCCATGCAGGTATATCCAGAAGCATTCTGCTCATTTTCAGGCTTGGTTTATTCCGAGCGACAGTTCCTCCCAGTCTTCTTGGGGATAATGTTATCTTTTGGCATAAACAATTAATTTTTTCACAGCGTAAAGTTCTCTAGATATCTTGATATCTTGTCTTCTCCTGCCTTTTTTTGTTTTGGTTTGGTTTGGTTTTTGTTTTTGTTCTGAAGGGGTGTTTCTTGTTTGTTTGTTGAGTGTATCTGAGGCTACTTCCATGGTGATTTGTGACTTGAGCACGACAATTTCTGCCATTTTTGGAAACATTTATTTCAGAAACCAGAAGAAGACAGTCCCATTATCTCCCTATCTTTGTTGACCAGTTTGGTTACCACTATCTACTCAGCTTACACATGGATGGGATTTTTGGGGTGTCCTGAGCAGGGCCAGCATTTGGACTCAGTGATCTTTGTGGGACCCTTCCAACTCTGGATATTCCATGATTCTATGAAATAGAAGTGAAAAAGATGGATATGGTACTTTCACTGAGAGGATGGAATTAGATTTTCCATTTCAAACTTTTTCAGGGGTTCTCCTTTCTCTCATACAGCTTGGAAATCCCTCAATCAATGGCAAATTTGGAACACTGTAGTAATGTGCACTACACATAAAAATAATAAAAATCCTTTATAGTGTTGCTGAGCACACTGTAGAATCCACTAGACTCCTTTGGCATTCTGATTTCCCGAGAAACTCAGTATAGGCTACTTAAATATTTGAAGGCACCTTCTCTGGAATTGCTGGTTGGTCAAGAGAAACCCTACAAATAGTGATAACTTCTAATCTCTGGCCTTTTTTTTTTTTTTTTTTGGAATGGGGTGGGGTTTGCCTAAAGAAGTGTTCCCAGTGTGCTGGTTTGCAGCTCTTTCCTGGTTGGTGTTTGCAGCTGTAATGAGCATTAGGTGGTACCCTCTGTCCTGAGACTCCATGGAGAAGCCTTGGGGAATTCAGCCTTAAAAATCATAGAATAATTTACGTTGGGAAAGATCTCCAAGACCGTCAAGTCCAACCATTCCCCCAGCAGTGCCAGTTCCACCACTAAGCCATGTCCCCAAGTACCACATTTATGTGTTTTTTGAACACTTCCAAGGATGATGATCAGCCTGTTCCTTGACCAGCTTCAGTCTGGCCATTCATTGATTCCATAGCACAGACACCTAAATTCTACTAATTTCTTTTTGAAAGTCAAAATCCATATATTTGTCTACCAAATGAGGCATTGTGCTTTGATCTTAGTAGAGAGAATATATATATATATGCTGCTTTATACTTGTTTTTGCCCAGGATAAGATATTTTCTGTTCTCTTTGGGATGGCCCCATTCCATCCTTCCCACAAAGCTGTATATATGTCTTCATTCTCTCAGTGAGCAAAATTCTTACACACTGCAGGGAATGAAAAAACAATTGCAAAAGTCCTCTGGTTTTGGTTTATAGAGAAAAAGCACTTTCTCTTACACTGAGTGGTGAAGTGCAGGCAGGAGGCTGTTCTTAAAGAGCAGGATGAACGAGAATCCTGTAACAGTCTTGGGGGTGCTGTTATACAGAGGAAGACCTCCCCATGCCAATTGAAATTCTGTAGCTATGCAGTTGTGAGCATTTTTCAGTTAGTTTGGAAAAAGGTTAGAGGAGGGACAAGCAAGAGAGGCAGGGAATGATGCCAAGAGACAAGTTCAGCTTCTTCGGGCACTGGGCAGCATTTTGCTTGTTAATTCCACTGACTGTAGCAAATAACTTGAATTTGCATCCCTTTCAAGTATGTGTAGGAGGGAGGAGCCTGCACCAATTTGTCTGGTTTAATTATAGATGTTCTACCCACCTTCCTAATTGCTCCTTCATTAAGAAGTAGCTTGTTTCTTTTTTTTTTTTT
>VYXD01016010.1:42183-53960 GCA_013397195.1 Hylia prasina
TGTTTTTTTTTGTTTTTTTCCCTAGGAGCTAAAGATAATCAACTTTTGTTTGTTTCTGTAAATATTTTTTTTTCTGCCCTTGAGGAGATAATTATTTCTATTGTTGCATGAAGATGGTGGCCAATACAGGAGGAATAATTAGAGCAGATGGCTGAAAATACTTCCCTTGTAAAAGACATCGAGTATAATAAAATACCTCCTCTCCTCTTTTGTCTCCTCCAAATACACGTTTTTCTTTCCTTCAGGTGGATGGGAGTTGGGTGAGGGGGTGTAAATCTTTTCATGATGTATTAAACTGAGGAGCTGCTAAGAGTTCACAGCCTGGAAAGTGAGCTCCCTGAATCCATCACTGAAATTAAAGTGTTTTCAAATGTGGTGTGGAGTCCTGGGTCTGTGGCGTGGGGAAATGTGCGCTGCACTCCATCACTTGGAATGTTAACCTTGTCTCTCTGTGGTGACTGAGGACAGGAACACTTGCTCTCCCTGCTCACTGGTTAAATGGCAATCTGTCAGCACCAAGGAAAGGCTGATCCCGTGGGTGTCAATCTCTGCTGTGTGGGCAGCACTCCAAACCTTTGATCGTTCTTGGATGTGCTCACTGGGACAGGGGAAACTTCCTCCTGCTAAAGATTGCAGGAACCACTGTCCTCTCAGCCAGGTCTGGGGAAAGGATGAAACTGTCTGCTGGGGGTGGAGTTGGTGGGAAAACCCTCCTGCTTTCAGGTTTCTCCCTCTGGCCATGTCACAGGTAACCCCCAGCTGGAACCCACAACCTGGAATCATGGAATGGTTTGGGTTGGGAGTGACATTAAAGAACATATTCTTTCAAAACCCCTGCCATGGGCAGGGACACCTTTCCCTGTCCCACGTTGCTCCAAGCCCCATCCAGCCTGGCCTTGGACACTTTCAGGGATGGGGCAGCCACAGCTGCTCCAGGAAACCTGTGCCAGGGCCTCACATTAAAGAATTTCTCCTTAAAATCTAGGGAAGAAGGGAGAATAGTGAGCACACCAGGAAGCAGGGTCTGTGTTTAACTGCATCACTGCTTCTAGCTTTTGTTTTAGAATATGTTTTCTGATGAGAGGATGAAAACTCTTATCTTTGTGCCTGTAAGTGTTGCAGTCCTGTTTTGGCACTGTACTCTAAAGAAACCCCACTTAACTAAAGAAATTGTAAACTTCTCCCAAAGTGTGATCAAATGATCTCTTCTTTGTCTAAACAGGAATTTCTCAACCCTTTAAAGCCCAAAACTTGCATTTTGATAGCCTTCCCATTTGTGAATTGTTTACCAGCCTGGGTGGGAATGCAAGTTTTTCAATGTTATTTATTCAGTTGTTGCAGTCACTGCTGCTGCTTCTGAGCCCTGGTAGTCAGAGGCACAAGGTGACAAACTGATCCTGAGAGACTGTGTCCCCAAAGTCTGACAGAAAGGCAATGCCAGCCTGACTGACAACAGCAGCAGCTAAAACGTAAAATGGAAATAAATCTTCCTGGAAAATGAAAAAAGAAGGTGCAGTAGGCAGGAAAGAGGGTAAGGTGCTGAATTGCAAAGAGACTGTGTGTTTTTTATTTCATGCCACAAAAATGTTATTTTATTTTTTACATAATTCATCAATTATTTTGAAGATACGATTGGGAAGGAGTTGCTACCCTCCCCAAATTAACCTGTGTTATAACAAGCTATAGGCCTGGTGCACAAGGTTTGGACTTGATATGAGTTGTGCACAGAATCCAAGAATATTCTGAGTTGGAAGGGACCCACAAGGATCATTGAGTACAACTTCTGGCCTTCACAGGACACCCCAAAAATCCCATTGTGTGCCTGAGAGCTTTGTCCAAATGTTTCTGAGCTCCATCCAGCTTGGGGCTCTGATCTGGAGAGCCTATTCCAGCGCCCAAATTCCCTCTGGGTAAAAAACCTTTCCCCTAACAAATAAAATTTGCTGTGTGCATGAGACATTCCAAATGCATGTCAGAGCTGAAAAGCACTTACAGGACTCTATTCATTGAATTTTGAGGTCAAATCCCTTCCCAGCTCCTTCTGCTCTTTGGTGCCCCAGGAAGAATAGCTGGGGTTTCTTAGGGATTCCCAGTGCTGGTGATTTCCCACCCACAGGAGGTTTCTGCCCATATTTTGCATGTTTGGTTCCCTGCTGGGTTAATGCCATCTGCTGTGTTGGATTCAAAATGTGAAATGTTTCCAGAGTGGGTTTCCTATGGATGTGTGATGCGAGGCCACATCCTGCAACAGTTTGGGGGATGATTTTACGTGTTCAGTTCAGGTTGTGGTTGTTTATTTAACTGATTACACTGTATAAAATGCACAACCAAAAGAGAATCATGCCCCAGTTTATCTATTGGTTGTCACAAACCTTGCAGGATTGCAGCATCTTTGTTGTCTTGTTTCTCCTGTTAAACCTCATTGAAATTGGCCACGTCCAAGCGTGAGCTCTGACAGTGACACAGATGGCTGCAGAGATGTTATGGTCTCACAAGCTCTGCTTCCTCCAAATCATCTTTCCAACTCTGGTACACTCTGAAGCCAGAGCATGGAGCTGCCACCTCACTGCAGCTGCTGTTGCCAGCCAGCTTCAGCTTCACAGCTCAGGGTATGTGTTATGCCAGCTCCTCTTTCTCCCATCCTGACTTTCCAGCTCCCTGCCATTTTTCCTGAAGCTGGAAAAAGCACAGGAAGAAAATGGCCAGCACCAGCTGCTGACACACAGCTTTCCTTGGCTCTGCAGGTTCCTTCTGGTTCATTCACACGTGGGGTGGGCACTCAGCCACAACCCTGGCACCTGCAGCTGCTGCTGCTCTTCAAGCTTACTGAGAAGTGCTTCAATTAAACACCAGAGGTCAAACACAGGGTGCCAGGCAGGGGAAAAAATAGAAAAAGAGTTTTGCTTGTCTGAAAAAATCCAGTGAGAGGGATGTTGTGACTCTGTCGCCTGCGCTGCTTAATGAGAAATGTGCAATTAGTTTGTGTATTAGTTCATGTCATCTTACCATGGGCTGCTTAAAAGGAACTGTATATAAACACCACCACCCTTCAGCAAAGGAACTTAAGAATTCTGTTGCAGCTGGAGGTTGCACTGTGCTTTTCTCCCAGAAATCAGGGAGGATAATCATATGGGATTCGCAGAGTTGAGGAAAACTGTGCTGGTGGTTCAGGGTAGGTGTCCCTTGCACTAAACTTGCATTAGACCACAACCTCTTCTCTCAAAGATCTTAAGGAGGTGCTCTTTCATCTTAGGGAAGGGTGCAGGACTGCGAGAAAAGAGTCACCAAATAAAATTGTTTGATGTCTTTCCTCAATCCCTACAGAGCTGCCTTCCCTCTAACCCCTCTGTACATTCCTCTGTGCTGCGGTAATTTAAAGTATGTTCCTTGAGAAAACCCCCTTTTCTCCTCCTAAAACAGATTCTTTGGATTTATTCTCTCTGTGGTAATGCAAGGATCGTACAAATGATTATAAACATCTCTTGGTCTTGTGTTATTGGCTGATGTTCATCTGTTTGATTTTATTTATAAAGAAGAAAAAGTACAAATCACAAACCACTTGAAAGACACACAGGCGGGTGGTGCTCATGATAATGGACTAAACCAGGCTTTTTCTTACTGGAAAAGTTAGGTATGGACTGGGTGGAAAAATAGAGAATTTTATGACCTTTATTAACTCATTTTCTCCCTCTGTGAGGGTGGGGAGGCCCTGGCACAGGTTGCCCAGAGAAGCTGTGGTTGCCCCTGGAAGTGTCCAAGGCCAGGTTGGATGGGGTTTGGAAAAACCTGGGCTAGTGGAAGGTGTCCCTGCTCCTGGCAGGTGGATGGAATGAGGTGATCTTTAAAGTCCCTGCCAACCCAAACCATCTGTGATTCTGTGATTCCACTGTCATGTATGAACACTAAGATTTTTGTGATGGTGCTGATAGAACTGAACAGATATTGAGTCCTCTAAGAGCTGACAGCAGAAACCAATCAAGCTCAAACACTGATGTTAGGTAGAGAGAAACCTAAATGGTGAATCAGAGTATTTTCTAGTTAGAAATCCCTACTTACCACCTTAAAAGAAAAAAGTCAAATTGAAAAGAGGAATTTATTCTTCTTGACTCTTGCAGGGCTTCTATCAACAGCTCACTGAGTGCTAGCAAGTGGTGCTAGCAAGAAGGTCTGGTACATTCCTTACAGCCTTGCTTGCCCATTAGAGTTAGTTGGAAGGTTCTAAGTGGTCTCAGAGGGTCAGAGTGACTTAAAGGCATTCAGCAAATCTTCTCAACCAAATGTTCCTGTGGATCCCACCATTTCACAGCTGCCTCCTCTAGTGTTGTGTTGGTGGCATTGGCAGCATTTGTGCCAGACAGGCATTTCTGGAATTTGTCATTTTATGCTTCAGTTGGCTTGTTTTGTATGCACCTTTCTATGAACTGTCCCCTCCTCTGAGATAAAAACAAGTTTAATTAGCTGTTTTTCAGTGGATCTGATGTATATTTTATATAATCTGCTTCATAGCATTGTCAATGAAGAGTAATTCACAGCCTCTCTGGAAAGACAGTGGGTAAAGGCATCCTTTCAGCTGGAAATTTGTCCTAACTCTCTGAACTATGTAAATATATGTTTGCAACTAATGAAAATTAAACTTGTCCTACTGCACTTAGCAACTATCCAATAATTTTACTTCGGTAATGATGAAGTGGTTCACTCTCTCTAACACTAGAGTTTTAGCTCACAAGAATCTCTCACTACCTGTGTGCTAATGCAGTCCTAGGCTTCAGTCTGAACTGAACAAAGTTAACTCCCTTTGTAGAGAAATCATGGAATCAACTGTAGAGAATCCCAGCATTCAGCAAGGGTGGATATCAGCCAGTTGTATCATTTAGCCTGGAAACTGTCACTCATTCTCTGATGTAAATAATTAGAATTGTAGAATGACAGAGTGGTTTGGGTTGGAAAGACCTTAAAGCTCATCCTTAAATCTTAAGGTCCACGGGCAGGGACCTTCCACTGGACCAGGTTGCTCAGGGACAGCACAATGGGAAATACTCTATAAAACATCAGGCACATAAAACTAAACATGAAAACAGCACAGTAAAAGAGAACAACGATCATAACAGCCCCGTTATTGATTCACCTCAACTGCAGCTCCCGAGCAAAAGCTTTAATGCACTCAATGTGCTCCGTTTGAAAATGGAGTAACTCTGTTTTGCTTTTGTCTTGAGGTTATTCTTTCCATTGCTGTTTTGGATTAGCACAGCCCAGTGAGGACCACAAATATTTCCATGTCTGGTTCCCCCCCAACCTCAGATGAGTTGAGGATGTTCTTGCTGGTTCACATATGAGACCAAATCTGTTTTGGATTTCTATGTCCACACTTGTGCACACATGTCCAGGCAAAAATATTCACACCTTCTACAAGAAATTCACCATCAGGACCCTAAACAACCTGGTCTAGTGGGACGTATCACTGCCCGTGGTGGGGGGGCTGGAATGAAATGCCCAAACAACCAAACAATCCTGTGATTCTATAAAACCTTCACTGCAAAGTATGTGTTTGAAGTTTACAGGTGAGGAGGAGCCTTTAAGCTCAGGCATCATTTTGCCATTGCACACCATGAGTCAGTCTATTAGCAGTTTTCAAGTTATTCAGGGCTTTATTTGGAACTGCTGTCCTCACCCTCAAAGAAGAGGCAATAATAACACCAGATAAGCTGAGAAAGCTAAAATGGTATTTGAGAGGAAGAATGTCTGTCTAAATGAGGATGAGAGGCAGGAGAGCCCTTGGGGGAAAAAAAACCCAAAAACCTCTATAGCAAAATACTGCCCATCCAGCAGGATGTTTTAATTCTAAGGTCTTCAGGCTATTTTTATGACATTGCCAGGAAACAACAGTGCAGTTCTGCTTCTCGGGAGGCAGAGACACACACCAGGAAACCTGGGGTTAGCCTGCAGCCAGACCTGCAGCAAATCCCTCTTTCCCCAGACCAGAACAAGACAAGGGGCGACCCCCAAATTGTGACAGGCATTCCTGAAGGCCAGGAACCTCTCCAGTGCCAATATCCTTCTATTCCTTTGCCTTACACAAGGTCCCTCTGGAAGTCAGCTTGGCCAGAGCCCGGTGGAGGAGATGCCAGTGCCACGCTGGGCACCGCATTGTCATCTCCTCCACTGTTCTCTGAGCAAACTGACTTCTTGAAAGGTGGGAAAAGGGGCGAGCTTTGAACAACTCTGGATCTTTCTTTCTCCAGCTTGCCCTCCAGTTCTGCGGGCGGTGGGACGAGGATTCCAGCTGGCCTGCTGGCCACCAGCCGCGAGATGGCGATAACGTCACGATAGAAGGCGGCCGGACCCTGCTCCTGGGGACCACCACGAGCATCCTCAACCTGCTGCAGCTCAAAGGTCTGCAGGAGCGCGGCTCGGTGCTCTTCCTCCTCCAGGGATGGGGTTTCTTATGGGCCTGATCTCTGCTTCCATTCCTCAGCCCCAGCATCAGAGGAGACGCCTGGTTGTGCAGGCTGAGCCTGCTCTCAGTAGATGTAAGGGGGCAGTGATAGGGGACAGGGCAAGAATTTAAATATTCTGTGTGCAGAAGGAATTGTTTATGCTGTTTGAGGCATAATCACAATATAAGCAAAAATGCCTTTTCCCCTCCCTTTTTTCTTTCCCCAATCTACCAAAATTGCTGCTGTCCTGAGCAGTGTTTGATGATAATGACACTTCTGATAACAAAAATCAACTGTTCTGTTTGGCATCTTTGGGGCAGGTGTGTCACAAACACCTTTACAAAACTATTGACATTATAGAATTACAGGTCACAACTATCAAATGCAATAAATAATCCCAAATCCTAGAGCACAGCTGGTACTTACCTCAGTAAGTGAATAACCAAGCACAGTTATGATGGGAAACCCTGGATTTGCTGGGTTTATGTACCTGTACATAGACCCAGAATAAGAGTGAAACAGGTGTATCTCTGTGGGTGTCAAAGTAGGAATTTAAAGGACTTGTAATTCCATGCCAGAAATCTTCCCCCATGGAAGTTAGGTCCTGATTGTGGAAACTGGTGTACATATGCCTGGTATTAAGGGAATGAGTTGTGCTGGTGAAATTGCTTGCTCAAAGTTAAAACTCTGCTTAAAAAGCTCTGAAATAGAGCTATTGAAAGGTAAGCAGGAGTTTTTATATGTTTAAAGACCAGGATCATTGCAAGTAAAATTGCTTTTTATACTAAAATGATATTAAAGGTACTAGTTTTTCATTGAAGCGATGGTGAAACTCATGTATTTGACAATTATATTTTATTTTAAATTTGAATGATAATTTGATAAAGAAAAAAGTTTGCAAGTTTATCCCTATCATGAGAACATTTCCAAAACTGATTGAACTTGCTCAGTCTAGGCTCAGAGGTTTTCAAGAATTGCTACATCAGACATCATTCTCATTTAAATACAAAATTAAAAATCAACTGAGATTTTGAGGTTAAAAAAGCTGAAACACTTTGGTACAATTCTTTTCCTCAGTGAGAATTCTAGGTCTTCAAGATTTAAGATTCAAGATTCTTCTTAACCTCATGATTATGCCATACTTTAGAGGAGACAGGTGAGAACAACAGATTTCTTTTGGCTGCAAATCTGGATGAAGATTTTGGGGCCAAGTCACTGACTTTGTGAGGAATTGGGGCAAAATACTGGAGCAGAAACCCTCTGAACTTTGGACCTATTCAAAGGCTCATTCGATCTATGAGTCAGCCCTCATGAAGCTGCTGTAGCTCTGATTGAATTTAATGAAGTCTGGAGTAGTATCTTTATGGCTTTGGCTCATCTGGCATTCAAATCCTTCCTCCTCTTTATCGTGTTTTCCAAGAAGCCTGGTTTATAATGTCAATTCAGTTAGAAAAGCAGCATTAGAATATTCTAGATGCGATTATTTTCTCCATTGTTACATGCCAATCAGGGGGACAAAACATTGTAGAATTATAACCTGCAGGAATTTTTTATCTGAGCTTTGAGAAGTTGCCTGTTGCATCCACTGCCACTGCCATAGGTTCTCTGGCTGTGTAGCCTTGGTTATATTTGGAATCAGCAATCAATGCTGAGACCTACTCTGAAATGAGGCTGAGATTTATCTTTCCTTACCTTCTCTTTTTTTAAGCTGTCCAGCTCAGGGGAGTTGTTTAGGTTCCTTTATTGATAGAAACACACATTAACAAAGACCTGTTCATCTTAGGAATTATAGACACCCTTCTCAAACAGAATCACAGGTGATCCCTCAGAGCAGCAACTACCAACTCCGTCAGCACAGCAAATAACCAACCATTTTCCCCAGGTGCAAGATGGGCAAAGCAGTAAACCCCTAACCCCTAAGGTAGGTGTAAATATGTGCTATTGAAAGGTCCCATTCCCATTCTACCTGGAGAGATTTTCTTAGGTGGAGCTGGAGAAAGGGATTAAATTGTAGCTCTGCTCCCTTTCATGACGCAGCATCAGGCTGGCTGTGCACTCAAAGGTGAAAATACAAGGTTTTGTGGATGAAAAAATGCTGTAATGCTATTGAATCCACTGCTGCTACACTGCCCATTTTCTGCTGCTGTATCCAACAAACCCAACACATGTTTACAGGCCCATGTATTGAAATTCCTCTTTTTTAAGACACCATGAGGACTTTGAATATTGCCCTGTGTTGTCTCTTTTTGATGATTTCAACATTGCAGGAATTGTTTGAAGAGTGTTAGAACAAGGACATCAATTTCACAGGCAGCCTTAAACTGACCCTTCTTTGGCTGTATTAACATACAGCCCCAAACACACAGTGGTTCTGGGAATGACCAGACTGTCTGGGCAGAAGATCTGGAGGTCAAAAAAACAGAAAAATAGGATTAGGGAGCTGGGTGCTGCTCACTGCCACGAGGGCTCTGCAGTTTCTCCCTCCTCCTCAATAAGCAGATCATGAACATGTGGATCTTGAGAGTGGAAAGTTTAATAGTCAGGCTGTGAAACGGCTCAGACAAGACTGATTGGGGAAGAGATACAAGATAGGCAGACTGCAGATAATTCTGTATGATCAGCAGATTGCAGTTATTTTTGTAATCCCAGCATCACAAGTATGGAAATATTTATGATAACCCAGGACAGATGGAAATTTCCTTTGCACAGGGCTTACACTGGAGGAACTTTGTGTTTGATGGGTTGATACCTCAGGCATGTGTTGTTGCCTTTGTCTGCAATTATGGTGGTCTTGGGAGGTCTGGAGACAAAAAAAAAAAAAAAGCTGTCTGGTTTTCACCTGGGCAGTTGCTCTTGCAAAGGCAAAGGCTATTTTGAGGTAGCCACCCTTGAAGGCAAAAGGAAGTAGATTGCTTTGATCCTTGTACTGGAAAAGACTCGTTTTTCACCTAAAGAATAATTTTGGTTGGAAAAGATCTCCAAAATCACAGGGTGCAACCTTTGACCAAATACCACCATGTCAACTAGACCAGAGCACTGAGGCCATGTGAAGTTTTTCTTTAATTCTCTGATTCTGTGAATATTTTGAATTTCTTGTAATCCACGCTTTGATCAGACTTTGGCCAGAATGTATCCTGTGAGTAAATCCGGGAGTAGGAAAAACATAGATATTGATTTTGCTTGTCTTTTCCTCCTCTTTGATGATATTAGCAACAAGCACTAAATATTCACTGATACACCGACTCCAATAGTTGTCAAATAAACTATGCTTCAGTTGCTGCTGATAAAGATTGGGTTTTAATTCAGTGAAAGAAGGAAAAAGTGTTTCCCTCTGTTTTCTTTTCTATGGCATCAACCAGTCCTTAAACTCATTTCTAAATCCCTTGTCAGTAGGCACAGTTGGAACCTGTTCCTGTCATGGTGTTTTCTGTGCCATTTTGATCAATCCATTTGGGATATGCATTGTGATACTTTATTTTTTTTTTTTTTAGGCAGTTTCCAGTTCATATTTTCTTTTTTTAATCAGGCAGAGACATTACAATTAAAATACCGTAAAAGCGATTCTGGCAGTATTGCAATAAGCACGTTTTTTAATTAAAGAAAGAACATGGGATGTACAAATAGTACCAGCTAATGGGAAATTTCATCCAATGTATTTTTTAATTGAGATTTAAAAGGAAGAAAAGTCGGCTCTATTTCTCTCTGTCACTGTGTGATATTTTCCTACATTGTTACGGTGAGCCTTCAATAATTAGTCTCAGAGCTTTAGAGTCCTCTGTGATTTCATGAAAAACTGTGAAAGGCATCAGTTCTTTATTTTTCAGTATGTTTTTCTGCAGGGATTCAGTGTTATGCAGTAGAGTGCAACTCACAGATGTGGACATTCCTGGAGGAAGGGTTTTAAGGCCCTGAATCTGTAGCAGTTTAAGGTGTGGGTCTTTTCAGATCCTCCCCAGATGCAAACCCTGCTTCATGTTTGGGTGTGGACTGAAGATTTCTTTTGCCATCATGTTTCATATGGGCTTACAGGATGTACTTTGGACTACCAGGACTCTCACCTGCCAATTAAATTGATTTGCTGCAACTTCAGCAGCTCTTGAGACTCCTGTGGGACATTTCATAGTGAGAAGATCTGTGGAAGCTAATCCTGGCCAAGGAACAGAACACAGCTTTGGCAGAGACTGAGCAGAAACCCCAGGCAGCAGCATCTCTTTCCTCTAATCGCTGTCATGGAAGGAGGGAATCACAGAACCACAGAACAGCTGGGGTTGGAATGGACCCTAAATCTCATCTCATTCCATCCCCTGCCATGGGCAGGGACTCCTTCCACTATCCCAAGGTGCTCTAAGCCCCATCCAGCTTGGCCTTGGACACTTCCAGGGATCCAGGGGCAGCCACAGCTTCTCTGGGAAACCTGTGCCAGGGCCTCCCTACCCTCACAGGGAAGAACTTCCAAATGTGCACCTAATGGATGTCTGTCACTTGGGGACCTCCACAGCCCAAGGACCTTAATTTTCACCACACCTCTGTGGATGGTGTTTACCTGATGCCTTCACCTGGAAGCTCCTCAGTTAGGTCCCAGATGGTGTCAGATGCGTTAGAGAGCCTGGAGCGTCCGCATCTCTTCCCCACCAAGTAAGAGCTCTCCTCTTCCAAATCCATCCAGGTGCTGCTAAGTATCTCAGAGGCCCCTTAAGAGCTGAAGTAAAAGAAAGATTCCTTTGAAGGAGATACATCTATGGCAGCATCTCCTGGGATGCTGATTGGAATTGCCTTTTACTTGTCTCCTGAGTTCTGAGGGAAGAGCCTGATCAGTTTCCAAGGGAGCACGTGCCATCTGAACAGATGGCTGTGAGCACAGCAAGCCAAAAAACAAAGGCTTGTCAGGCTGGGGAGATGAATTCTGTTTGAGAGTAGTGAAGCAGCTGCTGATTCCTCTCCCAGGGATGGATTAAGGCCTCCATCCAACAAAATGCTGCAATAGAAGCTTAACTTTTGAGTGTGTTAGTGATGTCCTGGTGGAAATACTCTATTTGAATTCAGAGCTAATCTGGGATCTCTACCAGTGTGCTATGAACATGGAGGAACATTTTGAGGGAGGTGCAGGATGAATTTTGGACTCTTGGTTTGAGCAGCCTTTTGGATGGGGCCAATATAACAAAATTCCCCTTTGCATCTTGTTCCGCCATGGTCCAAACTGCAGAAAACTTTCATGGCTCACTGGAATGTCCTGTGAGCATATCAACAGGATGCAGGTGACAGACGTATGAAATTATTGTCTTTTCTAAAGCTGATAAACTTTGTATTTTTCTTTCTGTACACAGCAAGATTTTATTTGCTTTT
>VYXD01016010.1:55236-69116 GCA_013397195.1 Hylia prasina
TTTTTTCTTTTCAGAAATGCACAATGCAGGTTCTTTTCATAGTTGATATTTTGGACACCTGGGCTGTAGCATTTTACGAGTCAGTCCAAGGACACATGACAGAGAGAATTGTTAATACATTCCCTTTCTGAATCCTTTAGTTTTGAGCATGTCCACCATTTCCCAGGGACTTCAGGAGGTAAATCTCTTTTCACAAAACCAGTGGTGTTGTAATTATTCTTTCAGCAGATTAAACATCCCACCTTATTATTAGGTTTGTTTTCTTTAATACTTCTTTTTTTAAAAAAATTATTTGGTCTGGCTGCTTCTCCCCTCCTGTGGGACGTATGGAGTTGCCTTGTTGTTTTTATTCCTTCTTTTCCTCCTTTCCCACCCCCCACTTTGGTAAAAACAGATAAAGAAAGATTTCTTTTCTGTTCATGCAGAGGTGGAGGCTAATTGCTGGGTTAATTGAGAAGAATAGTGCTTCTGATGTTCTCACAAAGTATCAAATAGCCTCAACATATTTCTCCCCTCTCTCTCTCACTCCACCTAAAGAGACTCATTGAATTTGCACATTACTGTAGAGAAGTGATTATGGGCTTAATTGTATTTATTTTGCTTGGTGGGGAGGCCATCATAACAGTGGTTGATTGATTTTTATAAAATCACCCTCAAGGTCATGTGTAGGACTTTGCTTTCCTGTGCAGCCATAACAAACAATTTGAGGGTCACAGCCAAAGGCTCTGTTGAGCAATATTCCTGCTTTCTGCTTTCAGAGAAGGGGTCAAGTGCAATAAAAGAAGGAAGCATAAGTTTTATTTTCTTTTTTAAAAAAAGAAGACAACCTTGTAAAGCAGCAGTTGTATATTTATTCTGACCTAACAAAAACCACAGAGGTGTAGAGGGACGATATGCAATTTTTGGACAGAAGAATTTGTAAGTTTGGCCAGAGTTTGTTTTACACCTAGACTTGATAAATGATTAAATAAGTCCTTCCTAATGTTTTCTTTTCTGTTCTGTGGTGGTGCTCTTCTTTTATCCTCAGCAGTTAACTTTCTTTTTCCACTCTATTTTCTCCCAAAAACCGAGCACCATTTGGATTTCTCCTGGGAGGTTTTCAGAAGCTTTGCAAAGATCCAGGGGACAGCAGGATTGTGGATTGACCGTGAGTGTAGCTGATCTGTCCCTTTTCCAGGGTTAAATTTTGTGTCTGGCTGCTGCTTCTAAGGGAAAGCAGAAGAGTCACATGCAGCAAATCTCACAATCATAGAGTGGTTTGGTTGGAAGGAACATTAAATACCATCTTGTTCTAACCCCCTGCTGTGGACAGGACACCTTAAACTATCCCAGGTTGCTTAAAGCCCCATCCAAGCTGGTCTTCAACAATTCCAGAGATGGGGCAGCCAGAGCTTCTCTGGGCAACCTGTTCTAATTCCTCACCACTCTCACAGGGAAAAATTTCTTCCTAAAATAAGGGGTTCTGGTGTTCAAGTACTCAGGGAGGTTTAAATTGGATATTAGGAAAAATTTCTTTAGTGTAACAGAGATCAAGCACTGTAACAGACTTCTTAGGGCAGTGATGGGCTCACCTGGAAGTATTCAAAAAGTGCATGGACCTGATTTTTGGAGACATGGTTTAGTGGTGGACTTGGCAGTGCTGAGTTAATGGTTGGTCTTTGTGATCTTAGGGGTCTTTTTCAATCTCAGTGACTCTGATCTCCCTCTGGAAGAGTCAAACTTGCAGGCCAGGTGTGCACAGCTCCTGCTGGAATTCCTGCTGCTCCTGGCAAGTGGTGGGACTGTTGCTTGCACTTACACCCAAAGCAGTCAGCAGCATCCAAGCTTCTCAGACACTCAGAAATCCACAAAAGACATGGAGAACCTTTGATCAACAGCTTAAAAATTTTGAATGGGCAATATGTGACTGAAACTTGGGAAATCTTGCTTGAGACAGAATTGTGGTTTTGCAATCAAGGGATAGGACAACTGTCTACCATCCCTCCTGGTTCAGTGGTACAGCCTGGCAGTAATTAAAATACTCATTAAAAATTGTATGAAGAGAAGTGGAAACAGAAATGACTGTATTTCACTGAGAACAGAGCATAGCAAGTCAATAAAGACCTTAGGGAAGATGTCTTTTTTTATGTTAGGAGTGAAATAAATCACAGTGATTTACAGTTCCATTTATAGATTGTGGTGATAAAATTATTAATACTGGTGCTATAAGGCAAAAGTATTTAATAAATATTTCTCTTCTCAGTATGGGAAGGAACAGGATGGTAAATTATATCATAAGAGGAAGATGGACCTGCAGTCCATTTATTGCCAAATAATGCTAATTGAATGAAAACATTAAATATTCTTTCAGAATACACATTCTTGACATCAACAGGTCCAGTCACATTCAAGAGTTTTAAAACTGCTGCTGGAGTTAGATATCTTGTGTTGTTTTACATGAAACAGGCTGAAATTTGTTCTTGTTCATTACAATCCATGCAGTATAATTTGCAAAAACTCTACATAAAGGCTCAACATTAATACATTTGCATATAGAAAAGTATATCTAGGGAAAGAGACAATTTACTCACAAGAGAGTTGGTGTTTGTGAGAGCAAACCTGTGGTTCCCAGTAGTTATAAGCAAGAAAATGCGAGCTTTATCTTTTTCTTTGATTAAACATATCCTGTAAAAAATTATGTAAAAAATTGTGGAAAGCAATGAAATCTGGAAAGAAAATATTGAATGGGTAGTCCCTATTCAAATGCTGGTTTTTTTTAATAAGCCTAAGAAATGAGGACTAAGTTAAAAGACTTTGTTATAAGCTCAAGAAATCAATGAAACAAGGAGAGCCCCTCCATGTGACAATAAAAAAGGAAACCAGCATAAACAGAATATGAGCAATGGCAAGCAAAGGTTAAGATAATGCTTAATCTGTTTTTTATATTAGAACTTCTCTCATTTTTGTTTTTTTTTTTTCTTCTTGTCTAAACACTACAATTAATCCAGATGTCTGATCTCCCTTCTTCTTGCTAAAGATTGATGGTGCTATCATGGAATCATGGCATGGTTTGGGTTGGAAGGGACCTTAAAGCTTATCTGATCATCTTGTTCCACTCCCTGCCGCAGGCACAGACATTTTCCACTAGCCCAGGTTGCTCCAAGCCCATCCAGCCTGGTCTTGAGCACTTCCAGGGATCCAGGGGCAGCCACAGCTTCTCTGAGCAACCTGTGCCAGGGCCTCCCCATCCTCACAGGGAAGAATTTGTGGGGCAGAAGAGCCAACTGGGTGGTAGGGGGAGAGATCACCATTAAAAAACTTCTTCCACCAGTAGCAAACTGGCCATGGGATGAGCTGGTACAGTTTTCAGCTACTTCACACAAAGAGAGCGTGGGAGACCCTTTCTAAATGCTGTGAAGTTTCCAGACTTTGGGAATTTCCCTACTCTCTCCTGGGAAACACAGCTTGACCTAGGAAGGCATATCCCATGCACAGTGTGACAAAATGAGTGAGAGTCCACTTTCTCCACATCCACTGTGAAGGAAGTGACAGCATCCTTCACAGGAGAGGAAACATGAAAGGAGGTAATGGAATAAACCATCCTGAAGTGACAGACTGGCATTTCCAGCTCACAAGAGGCAAGAACAAGGGAGGCATTTGACAGAACTGAAGAGCTTGAATAAAAATAAAAAAAAAAATAAAAAAAAAAAGAAGAAGAAGAAAAAAAGAGGATGGAAATGGTTTTTCATGCACTCTGCATTTAACCCACAGAATTCATTGCTTCAAGAAGTTGTTAAGACCAAATATCACAAAATTCCAAAGACCAGTTCCTTATTACTGGCAAATCCTATCCAGTCATACTAATAGTCAGTAGGGGGAAAATGTTGGCAAGGAGTTGAAACCTTATGCTTTGAGGTGAAGCTAACCTCTAATTAGGGATTAAAATGAGTTTTTTATGGGATGGGGAGATCAACCCGCAGCCAGCTAAGAGGGAGATGTGTCTCACACTGTATTTGGAAGCATCTGGTTTTGAGCAGCAGCTGGAAGAGTTTTCAGGATTAAATCAACCACTGATCTAAACAAGTTGCCAGTTCTTATGTTCCAAAGCAGTTTTCCTCTACCCTCACCCAGTCACAAGTAGTTTGTAATCTAAAAAGTAACATAATACAAATGAACTAGGAATATCCCTTTTCAAAGTTAAGTGATTTAGTCTGTTAAAATTGGGGTTTTCCAAACACAGCTTCCTTCAACTGCGGTTGGAGAGTCTGCTCAGGCTGACTGGCCTTGCTCAAGTCTAGAAATGCAGACTGTTGTAGAATCAAAGAGTGAACTGCATTAATCAGGTCTGTAAAGTGTTGATAAATCCATAGGGAGAAATAAAGAGCAAGGTGGAAATTTCACAGAATGCAGTAACATTTTCACCTTAATTTTGTAATTTTATTGCAAACCTCTTTGTTTACCTACCTCTTACAGTTCTTTTGACTGTGAGGGAATGACTGAATGAATCAATGATTGTATTTTGTTCTTCTCTTGTCTTCAGGTGGCAAACTCCTGTTTACTGGACCAGGACCTGTAGAACTGCATGCTCATTACATCCTGGTGTCTGATGGAGGAGAGCTCCAGGTGGGATCCTCTGAGGACCCTTTCCATCACAAAGCACACATCTATCTCTATGGAAGCCCCCATTCTCCACCATTATTTCCATATGGAGTCAAATTCCTGGCAGTGAGGAATGGAACCCTTTCCATTCATGGTGAGTACATTTCTTTTGTTGTCAAAAGCAAAGGACAAATGAATAACAGAAAACAAAACAAAGAAAACACGAAAAAAAAATTTTGGAAGAAAAATAAATTGACAAAACTTTGGTCATGATTCTTATAGAATCATGGTATGAGTTGTGTTGGAAGAGACTTTAAAAACCATCCAGTTCCAACCCCCATGCCACGGGCAGGGGCACCTTCCACTATCCCAGGCTGCTCCAAGCCCTTTCCAACCTGGCCTTTGACAATTCCAGGGGTCCAGGGGCAGCCACAACTTCTCAGGGCCTCATCACCCTCACAAGGAAGTATTTCTTTCCAACATGCCATCTATCCCTGCCCTCTGGCAGTGGGAAGCCATTCCCTGTGTCCTGTCCCTCCATGCCTTGTCCCAAGTCCCTCTCCAGCTCTCCTGGAGTCCCTTTAGGCTCTGGAAGGGGCTCTGAAGTTTCCTTGGAGTCTTCTCCAGATGAACACCCCCCGCTCTCCCAGTCTGGCTCCAGAGCAGAGGGGCTGCAGCTCTCCAAGCATCTTCATGGCCTCTTCTGGATGGACCCATTCCCACAACTCCACACCATTCTTAGATTGTGGCATAGAAGAATTTAGATACAGAGCTTTTCTTGGGTATAAAATGTCCATTTCTGATGCAGGATTTGGGACATGGAATTCAACTCCAAATTCGGCATGATTCAGAACATTGGTGCAACGCACATTTCTCATGTTCTTCTGTACTGGGCTATTTTTAAAAGCTCTATGTCTCATAGAGGAGGAGAAAAAAAAAAGAAAAACCATATGAATGTCTCATCTCCCTTCCTCCTGTTGGTTTGTGTCAACCTTCCTGCTGGTGGGGTGTTTACACCCTCCAGCAGGTCTTGAAGTTCCACCCTGTGCCCCACAGGCAGAAACATTGCTGTCTGAGCACAGACACACATGGGTCTCGGTCAAAAATGATGTCAGACACTGGGGGTACCATCTGAGCACAGGCAGGGAGTGAGTTGTGCCTCTGTGCCACCTCCCTGCCAGCTCACAGGAGTTGAGCAAGGTTTGGAGAGGTCAGGTTTGGAGGGGAGTCAGTGAACAGACGCTTTTCTGGATCAGGAAAGATGGGCAGGGGCTGGGGAAGGAGCTCCTGGCAGGGGCAGGAGAGAGCACCTCAGAGCACTCATGTCAGGTGCTCTTGACCCCTTCATTGAGACACAGCAAGGCTCAATTCTTTACTGCCTGTAAAAGGCTTCAGTAATTTCAGTGAAGTGACTTTGTAGAGTGTTTCTACCCCATTTCCTGGAGGATCTCTGTGACAGAGGGCTGTTAGAGCATCTTGGCTGAATTGAATGTCTGTTACTGGCCATTGAGTTTCACAGAGTTATCCCAGCCCTGAGCTCAGTAGTTCCTGTTAGATTAAAGCTTACCTTCCAGAAAGGCTTGGTCTTTGAGGATGTCAAGGGAGACAGAAACTAGCTTTTTCCTTAGAGGCTTTTTCCTTAGAGGCTTTTTCCACGGGATTAATTTGGTTAATCATACTTTTTTTTTTAAAAAAAAGTAAAGTATTGTGATTTGAATTTGCCTCATAACAGCTTTTGCTGCTTCACTTTCTGTGTCTTCTGCCACTTTAAAGTGTTCTTCTATTCTTGGTTTGACCCCGTAAGCCAGGATTTTGTCCTTGGATTGTCAGCACTTTACAGCATGAGCCTTTGCTTTTCCATGCTTTTTGTTTTCTAGCAATGTAGGAAAAGCCAGTAGCAACTCCTGGTAGCTGTGCCTCCTGTAACGCTTCTGCTTTCCATTCCAAGCTTGTATCAACTCTGCCTTGGTGACTCCATCACCCACAAAACTGAAAACAAACAGGGCAGAGCACATTTTGCAGTCTAACCTTGACAATGTGATGGAGGGAGGCAAACCCAGGCATCCACATCAGTACCTTTGAGTTCTTTCTCAGTGATAACTTATCCATTTTACTGAGTGCCATAATTCTCAGTGAGCCTTCATTCCCTAGGAAAACAAGAGGATGAGGTCTGCAACCAAAGTATAACCTGGATGGAGATATACAGAATCAAAAGTGGCTTGACTCTTAGTGGAAAAAACTCTTGATTTCAATTTTTTTATAAATCACTGGATTATTGAAAGGTTTATGTGAGAAGGGATGTTAAAGACCACCTAGTCCACCCGCATTCCATGGGCAGAGATGCCTTGCACTATCCCAGATTGCTCAGGGTCCCAATCCAAACTGCCCTTGAACACTTCCAGCTACAGCTTCTCTGGGGAACCTGTGGCAGAGCTTCATCGTCTTCACAGGGAAGAAATTCTTCCCAATATTCCATCTAACCCTGCCGTCTGGCAGTTCAAAACCATTTCCTTGGTCCTGTCCTTCCAGGCCCTTGTCCCAAGTCCCTCTCCAGCTCTCCTGGAGCCCCTTTAGGTACTGGAAAGGGCTCTGAGGTCTCCCTCAATCCTTCTTTTCTTCAGGCTGAACAACACCAACTCTTATTCTATTATTATTATCATTATTAAAAAACAATTATTCAAGAAGTCATATCAATTTCTTATTCAACAGATCCAGAGTAGCTATGAAGTCACTTTTAAGCTCTGTGTAGCATGCAGCCCCAGTGCATGGCTGCAATTATTGCTCATTCAAACCATGTAATCTGCAATTTAACATCGAAGCAGTAGAAGGCTGCTAGGAAACATGACAGAAAGTAGTGGTGTCTTTTACAGGGTTCATATTGCTTACACAGAAAAAAAATCTGCTTTTCTGTCTTCAATTTAGCATCAGTCTGGTCTGTGGTATAAAACACGTTGAGGAGCATAACACCCACTTTGACATATATATGTGAAGGAGGCAGACATGCTCTGCAATATATATTTGTGAGATACATTTATATACACAAATATACACGTTATCTCAGATCAAAATCCTTAAATAAGCAGGTTTCCAAATTCTTGGCTGTCCTGGCAAAGACAGGACTGATCGCATTTTAATTCCTTTTCTCTTTCAGGCTGGGAATGTTGGGGGATGCTCTGCAGCTCTTGTTGGGCTCAGATTGTTTAGTAAGCGCTGTCAGCTCCTCACTTTGATATGTTAATATGACTAAGGGTTTCCCACAATTCCCTCATGAGTGGCAGTCCTTTGCTCCAGTAGTTGTAGCAGACTGGGAAATTTCACTGTTGCCTTTGGCTTTAGCCAACTCCCCTGCCAGTCAGAGCGTGCCACCCATAAACTGCCTGTCAATCACCCGTCACTTCGAGAGGGGGCTTCAGTCGGCCAGGGCAACCTGACTTTTTGACAATGTAATTATGGCCCTTGCATCTGCAGTAGGGGCCTGAGCAGGGCTGAGAGAATTTTATTGATTGTTCAGAAGGGAAATTTATCACTGTCTCTGGCTCCATTCGCTCTCTATTCCCTGAGAAACTCTCCTGACAAGCTTCAGGAGGGAAGTTCAGCGTGGTGGCCTTGGCTGTTCTTGTGCCTTTGTCCTTCCCAGGGAAACTGGAGACACCAGTGGATGCTGAGTGGGGGAAGAACTGGGTGCAGAGTGGAGATGCTGCATCAGAACAAGAACACAAGCCTGTCCTTTTGACAGCTGATCTTGTGGCCCTAACACACTTATCACAGAATCCCAGAATGGTTTGGGTTGGAAGGGACCTTAAGTCCAGTTCCACTCCTTGCCCTGGGCAGGGACATCTTCCACTACCCTAGGCTTCTCCAAGCCCCATCCAACCTGGTCTTGGACATTTCCAAAAATCCAGGGACAGCCACAGCTTCCCCGTGCCAGGGACTCACCACCCTCACAGGGAAGAGTTTCTTTCCAATATCCCATCTAAACCCACACTCCTTCAGCTTAAGACCATTTAATCTTGTCCTGTCCTCCTAGACCCTTGTTTAAAGTCCATCTCCCCTGGAGCTCCTTTAGGCACTGGAAGGGGCTCTGAGCTCTCCCTGGAGCCTGCTCTTCTCAAGGCAGAACACCCCCAGCTCTCCCAGCCTGGCTCCAGAGTAGAGATATTAGCACACACTGAAAAATTTTAAAGACTTTTCCATTTTCAGCAGTCCTGTTTAGGTGAGCTTGTTATTACACTGTGTCCCCTCGAAGCAGACTGTGACTCTTTCCAAAAAGACCAGCATTTTTGTCTGGCATTTATATAAAACCTTGTGTCAGCACTCTGGTGGGGAAGAATATGAGCTGTAAGCAACCTACTCTAGTGGGAGGTGTCCCTCCCATGACAGGGAGTTGGAACTGGATGATCTTTAAGGTCTCTTCCAACACAAAACCTCCTGTGATTCTGTGATTCTGTGAGCCTGTTCCCTGAATTTTTACTAATAATATGTATCCCCTCAGTTAGATGAAAGGTGTTACACTTCAGATTAAAAACATGCTGCATTCACTTTGTCCAAATTATGAAAGGTGTGTGGTAAAGAAAAAACAATGTCCTGAGAGTTTTGGTTTAATAACTTACTTATTTATAATCAGGATAATTTAAAAAGAGGTGTCAGCAATCATTTCAGTGCTTTAAAATCATGGCTTGTCTTGCTGCAAAGAATGTCCCTGCATTTGCAATGGAGAAAAATACATTTTAGAGGTAAATCTGAATGACTTCTATCCCAGATTTATCTGCAGCCAAAGCAATCTGATACTTTTTCAGGGTTAGCTCAGGAAAAAAAAAAAAAAAAAGTATTTTTTATCAGCTGAACCAATTATTAATTTTAATTGCTTTTAATCAATAATAAAACACAAAATATTTGTGAGCTGTGCACTGTGCTCTACAGAGCCTGTGCATTCCTCCAGAGATCAAACATTTAATCAAATGCTTCTTGCTTTGCCTCCATTAGGCAGTGTTATGTATCTGTGCTGAGTTTGAGATTAAGAGATCATAGACAACATGAGAGAATTTGTTCTGCTTTACTCACATATTAAAAAGGAAAGCTTCCCAGGGGAAGAAAAATGGAGGGGGAAAAAATCTGTAGCAGGGGGATTCAAGATAGGGTGCAGAGATCTGTTAGAGAAAAGATGTTTTTTCACTCTACTGAAATGTTTCTATTCAGTAAATGTTATTTTTCACTACCTGAACTTCCTGATTTCCTGAGCTTACTTCCATGGGTTGGTTTTCCTTAGGTGCCAGCTATTCTGTGGGGGGGTTTCAGGAGTCTTTTTGCCTCCTGTGACAGAGTTTTTCCTTTCCAAGACCTTGACTTTCACATGATGCATTAAAGCAGATGGCCCTGGAACAGAAGGCTGAGCTGCCTTGAATCCCCTCGTGTTCACCGGGGGTAAGAAACTGCACTTAGGCACTTCCCATGGAGTAACTAATGTACAATGACTTGAGCCTTCGCTTCCTTATTCACAAATATAAGATGACCATTAGGTTTTAAAGACCTAGCAGATGGGGGAGGAAAAAAAAAAGAGTTGGGTTCAGGGCAAGCTGCTGTGCCTTTCACAGTTTGCCCTTCTTTCTAACAGAAATGCATCTATAATCTTTGATTTAAGATTAAGTTGGTTGATTTGTGTGTTGGTGCTGATCTCAGTGAGAAAAACATGATGCAAAGGGGACAGAGATGGACATAAATATATGCTATATAATACAAATAAATATAATATAGGTAGTAAATATATTAATATAATAAATTATAAGAGATATAAGTCTATAATATACATTATATAACATTTTTATAATATATAATATATAATATATAATATATTGTATATATATAAAATAATAATAATAATGTTAATATAATACAATACACATTATACACTGGAATAGAATAGAATAAAATATGATAGAATAGAATATATAAATAGACCATAGCTAATATATTACCTTGTGATTCCTGACAGGGTGCAGGTCTGTGGGTTGTTACAAATGTGGAGGCATATTATACATTAGATAATTTCCTCCTTCAAACTTTCAAATATAACATCAAAGTACTGCTTCCAGTTCTGGTGCCAACAAAACCCAGGTTATTGGCTGGAGGAAGAGAACACCAAGCAGCAAATTCAGGGTTAATTTCCGCCCTAGATAGGAAAAAGGCTGAGAAGTTTGGGCTTCCCAAACCCAGGGAAGGGGGTGGAGGTTTTCAACAACTGGATGTGGCACTCTGCTCCTGTTCAGTTGACAAGGCAGGGATTGATCACAGGCTGGGCTTGGGAGGTCTTTTCCAACCTGAGTGATTCTGTGATTCTGTGAAGTTTGGCAAACTGAGAGGCCTGGACCCAGCCCTGGCTTCTCACAGAGCTGCAGGCTGAGCCAGGCAGGGACCCTCCCTTTGGGCTCACCCTCACTTTCCCTGGTGCTGAATTCTGTTCCATCACCTTCTGGGGACACAGGAAGCTGATCTTAGCCTGGCAATGCTCGTGCTGCCCCACGTTCCCACTCCTGCAGAGAGAGATGCCCTGTCTCATTCCACAGCATCACGGGAGATGAACTGGCAATCACACACAGTGTCGCCAGCTGTCTGCAGCTCCCTGCAGGGTCCACTGTCCTTGGCTGCCAAGGCTGGAGCTCTTTGTTCCTGGCTCTGTCTAAAGACCTTTTCCTCTGTGGCATCTCTGGCTGGGAGCTCGTTCTAGGTGTGGAGCATGGATTTTGGCTTTTGCAATGGCATTGCAGCAATATCTTTCCCCTTGTTTTCAGGACTGATGTGACTTAGCAAAGTGACTGGGAGATCTCAGATTAAAGGGAATGCTTGGANCATCTATAATCTTTGATTTAAGATTAAGTTGGTTGATTTGTGTGTTGGTGCTGATCTCAGTGAGAAAAACATGATGCAAAGGGGACAGAGATGGACATAAATATATGCTATATAATACAAATAAATATAATATAGGTAGTAAAGATATTAANTTGGCAAACTGAGAGGCCTGGACCCAGCCCTGGCTTCTCACAGAGCTGCAGGCTGAGCCAGGCAGGGACCCTCCCTTTGGGCTCACCCTCACTTTCCCTGGTGCTGAATTCTGTTCCATCACCTTCTGGGGACACAGGAAGCTGATCTTAGCCTGGCAATGCTCGTGCTGCCCCACGTTCCCACTCCTGCAGAGAGAGATGCCCTGTCTCATTCCACAGCATCACGGGAGATGAACTGGCAATCACACACAGTGTCGCCAGCTGTCTGCAGCTCCCTGCAGGGTCCACTGTCCTTGGCTGCCAAGGCTGGAGCTCTTTGTTCCTGGCTCTGTCTAAAGACCTTTTCCTCTGTGGCATCTCTGGCTGGGAGCTCGTTCTAGGTGTGGAGCATGGATTTTGGCTTTTGCAATGGCATTGCAGCAATATCTTTCCCCTTGTTTTCAGGACTGATGTGACTTAGCAAAGTGACTGGGAGATCTCAGATTAAAGGGAATGCTTGGAAATTTGTGCATTTATGGGACAGCATGCAGGGAAAGTACAATTTCTGCAATCTAAATTGCCAGAAAAGGGCGACAATGAGATTTTCTATAGATCTGTTTAATCACAAAGCCCTTCCATCCTCAGCAAGATCCTAGAATCACGGAATGGTTTGTGTTGGAAGAGTCCTTAAACTCATTTCATTCCAAACCCCTGCCATAGCAGGGACATTTTCCACTAGACCAGGTTGCTCCAAGCTCCATCCAACCTCACCTTGAACACTTCCACGAAAGTGACATGATAATCCTTGCTTTCTCCAGAGTGCTGCTGAAAAATATTCAGGTGGAAATGCTTTAAGTGAAAACTGCAGTTTCATGGATAGGAAACTTTCATCAGGACTAGGTCACTTTCAAGGATATTTCCCAGTGCAGAAAATAAAAGTTCTTCAATTTGTCCTCTTGTCTGGATGATGTCAGATTTTTTATTTTTGCTCACTGAGAGAAGATTCGACATCAGGGGCAACCTGTTCCACCTGATGCTCCTGCTCCTTCAGCAAGAGGAGGGGAGCTGGACTAGATGACCTTTAAAGGTCCCCTCCAACCCAAACCCTGTCTACCTCTGATTCCAAACTATGATTTGAACCCACCTAAAATACCTGGTGTGGCCCTGCTGCAGCTTCTTGTCAAAGAGCTGATAAACTCTTGGGTGTCCTAAGGGTTAAGGAGCAGATATAAATCAGAAAGGACCTTTTATTTCGGCTCGGGGCAGGAATGAAAAGCTCAGTGCAGTGGCAGTGGCAGTGGCAGGAAAGCTGCATCTCCCCAGGAGCTGCCCACACACAGCAGTGAGTCCTGCAGGACTGCACGGGGGTGGAAAGGCAGCTCCCAGTTTCAGGCAGAGATCCCTGTCTTTCTAAGATGTGTAGCAGGTTAAAAAAACCCCCAAAACCAAAAAACAACCCCTAACAAACTCCTCTCTTTGCAAAATAAGCTAAAAACATGCAAATGCTTAGGGAATACATCTAGTACTGGAATTAAGAGAGAGCAAAAATAACTGGAAATGTTCAAGTCCAGAGGGTTGACAACTCACAGTTCAAACAAATATTTTTTAACACATTTGAAAAGATAGGAAAGCAGCCTTCATTCTTCTTTTTTGGTTCCTTACCCTTTATGGCCAATGACTGGACTAGTCACAGCAAGAGCTGAGATAGTTTTGACATTTAAAAAAAACCCTTATAAAATCCAAGTTAATAAAATATTTTTTCCTATTCCTTAATTAGGGATCTGTCACTTGAAGATCCATTTTGCCACAGAGAGCTGTATTAGTACATCTGTGTGCTATCTTCACTAAATAGGCTTTCTGGAAAAGGTTTTCTATTCCTTTTCACTTAAGGAATTTTATCCAGTATTACTTTTATGGTATGTTTTATTAACTGAAGCAAAGCAGCAAAATGTCTTTGTCATGGATCTAAAAATATATTTAAAAAAACTCATCTTTTTTCCTGAAGCACCAGTTTCCAATAGCTGTACTGCCAGTTATCACTTTGACATTTGAACATTTTAGGAATGGCCAAGCTAAGTTTGGTTAGGAAGTGCATTTTGGGTCAGGGAAAGGGAATAATAATAATAAGGGATTATGACAATGGAGAGGAAACTATATTCTTAAAATAGTCTGATACCTGAAATGCTGCAGGAAAGTGTGCTGTATTTTATTACTAGAGACAATCATTGAGTCACAAAATGGTTTGGCTGGAAGAGACCTTAAAGGTCTTCTAGTTTCAACTCTCTGCCATAGATGGGAGGTTTTCTATATTCTTAAAAAAAAAAAAAA
>VYXD01016010.1:69214-84300 GCA_013397195.1 Hylia prasina
TTTTTTTTTTCTGGTGGGGGTGGGAAATCAGCTTTCTTTTCACTTTGTTCCTGAAAATTGAAAGCTCCAATTCCCATTTAGTCTAAAGATTTACAGTATAGTTACAACAGATTGACAGATTATCTGCAGTGTAATTTGTACATTCCCAGTAAGTAGATTTTGCGTCTGAGCCCTGCAGTTGTTGTAAGTTCCTTTTGTGAAATAAAGGGATCTTACTACCTCAACTTTAAAACGCCAATAAACAGTCCGAAAGTGTAAAAGAGCTTTATAGTTTGTCAACACCACAAACAATTGTGTGCTCATAACAGAGTTAATTAATTTGTGGTAAATAGAAGCAAAGATGAGATGCAGCAGGTGGGTGCCAGAGGAGAAGGGTTCAAACCCTGCTGCCCCATGACAAAAAAGGAAGTTTTTTAAAAAACATGTCCTCAAGAATTGCATTATACATATCAGAATTGTCTCATTCTTAATAATTTTACCAGGTCCAAACAAGACTGCAACTTCACATCAATGCTGCTAACAGGAAGCATAACCATGGTTCTGGTGCCAAGATGTTCCCAATCTTAACATTTGTGATTAATTCATTTGGAATTAATTTTCAAGTCCCTTGCACTTCTAGTCTGCAACATTCTGCTCTGCTCCATATTTAAGGGTGTTCTGTTAAGTCATTTAGTAAAATGTTCAATTCTTGTATTGCCTGCAACAGTTTTTTAGTCTAAAGGCTCTGTCCTGTACCTTTAACACGAAGTCACTTCTGCTTTACATCCCAAGATGTGTTTTTTTTCTCAACTAGTGCTTAGTTAATTATTAAAAATGAGTTCAATAATTAAGGAGTTATACAGATTCATCTATTTTTCAGCATTTGGAGTGTTTCTGCTTGCAGTACATTTTGGGGGAAGAAATAATTTAAACACACCACAACTGTTGGTCTTTTAAACACTTGCTCCTCAAACTGGTGATTTATTTACCTGTTGCACAGCCCAAACCCTGGCACTCAAGGTTATTTTATGAACTTGGCATGTTTTATCCAAATTAAAGTTTGTTTTCAAGGGGAATATATTATAATTAGGGCAAAGAAGCCTCAATTATGGTCCCTCATTGACACCAGAAAGGTGTCACTGACCATATCTTGTGTGTCACTCGTGCTGCTGGAAGTAGAGGAGATTCTGACCTGGAGAATATGTGGGAATATAAATGGAAAGTAAGGAAATGGATAAAAGTGGTGCTTAGGGACAAGGTTTGGTGGTAGACATGGAAGAGCTGAGATAATGGTTAGACTTGATGGTCTCACAGGTCTTTTTTAATCTTAATGATTTTATGATTCTATGAAAGTGGAATCTATTAGATTTGTTTTATTTGTTTGGTTTGATTTTCCCTAACAAAAATGTACTGAACTTATGGGAAAATGGAAGTAGATTTTGAACATGCAGAGAAATATCCCACCCCACTTAGATCATCAGGAAAAACAGTACAACAAACTGTGAATTGGGAGACAGTGAGGGGTGAAAACAAGAAAAAGGAAACAAAGTTAATAGGGGAATGTTTGGACACCTATAATATTCTTTAAAAAGAAAAAAACCCAAACAATTGAGAACATTTTCCTTAAAAATTTTTGAGTCAGAGCTCGAAAGGGGGAAAAAGCCTGAGAAAAGCCTTTTCCATTGGAGCATGTTTTGAATGCAGAATGGTGTTTCCCACTCCTCAGTGACAAGAGTTGTTGCCCAGCAGTGCTGCTGTAGAGTGTGAGCGACAGATGAACTCCACGGGGGTCAGTTGTGTGTCTGGACACAGATGCACGAGAACACACATTAACACAGGCACACAAATCAACACCATAAACAAAATGTCCAGAGCTGGAGAGAAATTGTGCTGTGCTCCACATGCAGATGGCTGCTGCCAGTCGTTGGCTTTTATGCCAGTCCTGAAATTTCATGAGAATTGCTCAGTGGAAGAAGGTAAATGATTAAAGATGAACAGAGTCCTGTTGATAAAAGAATGCACATAGGATGATATTAAGACAGGTTTTTTGAGCTGTATTGAGGATGAGGTCTTTGATGTCTGTGCCTGTGAATGGTGGAAGGTGGCTTTTGGCTATGTCTGCATTAGAAAACAGTGTGGCCCTATAGAAGCAGAACTGAAGGGTGAATTATTTACATGCTGAGGATGCAGGGTCCACATGTTCTGAGGGCTACTACGGAGTCATTCCAGTTTGGTTCCATTGGCACCTACAGTGTCCTATGTGTCCTATTGCATTTCAGCTTCTGAAGTGGTTTCACAGAATCCCAGGATGGGTCAGGTTGGAAGGGACCACAGGGGCTCATCTGGTCCAGCCACCCCAGAGCACAGGGCACAGGAGTGTGTCCAGACAGTTCTGGAATATCTCCAGTGAGAGTGACCCCACAGCCTCTCTCAACAATCTGCTCAGTGCTCAGTCACTGCACAGGAAAGAAGTTCTGCCTCCTGTCCCCGTGGAACTTGCTGGGATCAGTCCCTGCCCGTGGCTCTGGTGCCATTGCTGAGCCCCTGGAGCAGAGCCTGGGCCCTGCTCTGACCCTCCCTGCACACAGGGACACCCAGGGCTGAGGGCCCCTCTCAGCTGGGGATCCTCTCGGGGCTGAACAGCCCCAGCTCCCTCAGCCTTTCCTGGGCAGGGACATGCTCCAGGCCCTTCATCATCTTTGTCACCCTGCACTGGACACACTCCAGGAGCTCCATGTCCCTCCTGTCCTGAGGAGCCCAGAACTGCACACAACACTCCAGATACACTTCACAGGGCTGAGCTGAACAGTATCTGTTTGATGCCTTCCAAAACAGTTTGTAATATGAACTAAAATACTCTAAATGAAGGATGTTTGAGAAATTTTCTTAGCAGGAAGTTGAGAAATTTCAAGTTTGATTTTAGAAAATGTAATAATACAGAAGATTCTCAGGTTTAGATGCCCATTATTGACATACAGAGCAGGTGCTCACATATACTTCAAGATAAAAGCGTATGAAGTTTTGATTCTTTTGGATTCTGTTGTGGATTTATTGTCTTGGGGGTGCTACATCTTATTTCCATCTTCATTAAGGAAATAGTTGAGGTACTAGAATATAAGTAATGAAGACACTGGAGTATAAAGAACAAGAAAGTTAAACAGGATATGGACACAGAAGTTTGCTTAAAATAATTTGAAAATTATTTACTTGATGCAACCTCTACACTCAGTGATTTCTGCTGTTATTACTTTCCTGCAGTATGACCAGGGAGGACAATAACTTGCTGTGGGCTAAAGGTAAATGATAATCTATTGCAAGGGAGGGAAGGAAAAGTGTTCTGAAGGTGTGTGTGAGTGCCATCAGGGGAGTGCTCTCCCCTGATGGCACTCAGTGTGTTGGACCTCAGTGGACGAATCTGTTCCAAAGCCTGAGAGGAAAAAGGAAACGTCAAAAGTTAAAACAAAATTCATTAATTGAAGAAAGGAGGGTTATAGGGCAAAATTTTTCATTGCTGGGGCTGGTTATACACAGATTTCATAGAATCATTGAATTATTGAGAGGTTTTGGTTGGAAGGAACCTTAAAGACCATCTCATTCCAGCCCCCTGTGACTGACAGAGACACTTCCCATTAGACCAGGTTGCTCTGAGCCCTGGCCATCACAGCTTTGAACAAGGAGCATGCTACTCCTCTTTTTTTGTATGTTTAAGTTGACTGACTTACTTTTTAACTTTTTCTCCTTGTTCTTTTCAGGCTGGATGCCCAAAGTAATTTTCACACACTTGAAATCATCAGCTGATGCTAGTGACACACGACTAGTGCTCCAGGAACCTGTTGACTGGCAACCTGGTGATGAAATCCTGGTGGGAAGTTCAGGCCTTGGAGATGCCCAGCAGCAGGAGGAAGTGGCTGTTATCCAGTCTGTGAACAGCACTGAACTGCACCTTAGATCACCACTCAGGTACCCTTTCAGGAGCCAAGGAGATTTTTATAGCAGAGCGCTAAACAAGGAGAAAATTTGATCAAAGTCAGGATTTGCCGCTCCCTGTGGGATGTAATAACTATATAAATCCCTTTAACAAAGGTGGCCAGTGATGTTTCAGTTCCTCACTCCCCCTAAAGGTAGTGGACATTCAATCCTGAATGTTTAAATTCTGTGTTTAAATTCTGTATCATGCCCTTGAACTCAGAAAACCTTTGAAGCAGAAAACACTGATGGGCAATAAAGTCCAGTGGAGTCAATATAAGAATGACAAAGAAATTTCCTGCACAGTCAATTTCTTGAGAAAGTACATTTTTTTTTTTCACAAGAAATATATGACTTGTGTCACAAAAATTCCTCTCCTCTTCACTGATTTTCTTAATACACTCAAAGTGAATTTTTTCACTATGGAAATCTGCTTCCATATTTCCAGCGAGTGTTAATTTCACTGCTTTACACTCTCTTCATCTACTGTGCATGGAGATCTTGGACAGACTGAAAACTGCACTTCTTATCATTTCCAGTGTTGAAACACATTATCTCTCCAGTGGCAACCTAACTCCAATGCCCAGGAAGATTAAGGGTAATATTTTCTGAAATAATTTGGGCTTGAGGAAACAAGTCCTGATGGCTTTCCCCCAAGCATGTTTTGGGAAGAGAATTCAAAAGCTGAAATGTATTGTTGCAAATATCATAGAATCATAGAACATCCTCAATTGGAAGGGTCCCAAAAGGATCATTGAATCCACTTGTTGGCTCTGTATAGGGAAATTCCAAAAAATCTCCACCATGTGCCTGGAAGTGTTGTCCAAATGTTTTTTGAGCTCTGGCAGCCTTGAGGCTGTAACCACTTCTCTGGGGGGCCTGTTCCAGTGCCCAACCATCCTCTGGATGAAAAGCCTTTTCCTGATAACACAACACAGTATAATATTATATACAATATAGTATTATATAAGGTTTGAGTGCTTGTGGAAAAATAAAAAAGATGAAAGCAAACACCAGACAAAGAAAAGCCTGTCTTGCACTGGATGTGCCATGTCCCTACTGAGAAAAGGAAACCAGTTCTGAATTTGGGAGCTTATGGTCATAAACATAAATAACAAAAACCCATAAATGTAATTCTCTCCATCTGGCAGGTGCAGATGCTATTTTTTGTCTTTTGTTAGGTACCCCCACAGTGTTGGAGAGGGATGGGGTAAAAGCCAAGGTCTGCCTTCGAGTGCTGTGGTGGCACTGATCAGCAGAAGGGTTGTTGTTCAAGGAAATGTCACACTGGAGAGGATGTCCCACCTCAGACAGTGTGCAAATGCAGGTGAGGAGGTCTTTTCTCACAGAAACGTACTGAGGAGGAAAACTGCTCCATTAAAATCCCATTGTGGCAGCATCACTGTGTGCTAGAACTCTTTCTTCTTAGTAACTTTGAGACATTCCAATGCCAGGAAAGAGAGTTTGTCTTTCCAAACATTGTTTGACATTGAAGGGTGAAGTCTTGGGAGTTGAACTGCACTTCTTTGTAATATCTCAGATGTATTATTTTCACATTGTTGTTTCAAGCCATCTTGGGAAAGACCCTTTAGTTTTTGCTTGAGCCTAAGGGTGTAGAAAAGAAAGTATCTTCTGAAAACATGCTTCAGTGTACATAATATATTAAATTTTTAATTGTGTTTACTGTTTAGTCACTTTAAGAAGAAGGAAAAACAAAACAGCCCAATGCTGTTTGTACTCTTTAGCATAAAATATTGAGACGTTGTTTAGTGTTTAGGGTTGCAAGGAAAAAATAACAGGTGGTGCATAAAGTATCACTGGTGAAAAAATGTTAAATATCTCAGTTCTCCTTTAGTTTTTCCTGTCTGAAATGCCATGGAGTTTCAGGTGGATTCCTGATTTACACCATCTATTCAGGAAGCAGAATCAGACACAGTGATTATAATGTGAAGAGAGTTAGGTTATCTGGAAACCCAGGTGTAAGGTTTCCTTTAAAATAAGTGCCTTGGGCTTTCAGACTGTGGCACAAGACTCCATTTGATATCCAGCAGCCAACTGCTTATATTACTCATGGATTTATGGTCCGTTTTGTGTGGAACTCATAAATATAGGCTCTGAAATGCCTTAACCGTTTGAGGTTTTTATTTGAGTTAAAGGATAGGAGGATTTCTCAGAGGAGTCACCAGAAGAGGAGTGAGAAGTGTTTTTTTGTGGTAAATTTACCTTCTTTGAATGAAAAATGAGCATTACTGGGCATTAGCAGGCAGTGCTGGAATTTGAGATCCCCTCTGCTCTTCCACTGAACAAGCCCAAATAACACATTCATAGTCTGAATCTCATACCAAAATATCTCACACCCATGGAAGGGTCTTTCAGGAATTTTATCCAGCCTTATGATTTAACTTTTTGTCATATAAAGGAATCCAAGAATGATTGGGTTGAAAGGGAAGTTAAAGCTTATCTCATTCCAATCTCCTGCCATGGTCAGGAACACCTTCCACTATCCCAGGCTGCTACAAGCCCCATCCAACCTGTCTTGGACACTTCCAGGGATCCAGGGGCAGCCACAGCATCTCTGGGCAACCTGTGCCAGGGCCTCACCACTGTCACAAGGAAGAATTTCTCCCTAATCTCTATTCTTGTCTTGAAATTGTGGGTAGTAACTGTTCCCCATCCATCTGCAGTGAGAGTCAGGAGAGCAGAGTTTGAAAAAGAACCCAAAATGTCTCATTTCATTTTAGTTCTATACATCCGTGCCCAATCTCCTTTTCAAGGACATCACCTAAGGGAAATCAATGTCAAATCCCTCTTCCTCATGCATACAATTATCTAAAATTAACTCCAAGGAGCTGTCCAAGACATAACACTACAGCCTCCTGCTTGTTTTGATACATTTCCCTCCAAAATGTCCAGACTTTTGGGGAAAGAACCGTGACAGTATTTTGAGGGAGCACCAGAAATGTTTCCCTGTGTTGCCTTTGGGCCCGTGTCTCAGATCCCTGCTGGAGGTGGAGTCTCACTGGGTCAGTGGGGACGATCTCCCTCTGCACATGCCAGGCCATGGAGAGGGAGCCCCTCACAGCTCTCATTGGGTTGTGCCCCAGGTCCCTCGAGGTGCTTGTACAAGAGAAGTGAGAGGCAGCTGGGCTCTCGGGACCTGGGAGCCATCGTGGTTGTGGAGGCCTTCCAGGGGCAGGCCAGTCGGCTCCAGCTGGAGGGAGTCCAATTCTGCCTCGTGGGCCAATCGTTCCGGCGTCACCGCAGTGCCCTGACTGTCACTGGCAACACCTGGATGGCAGGTGAGTCTCCTGCTGTCAATCAAATTTGACAGGCCAGCCGAGGAACAAGAGAGGCTGCTGCCTGGTGTAAAGTAGTTTATTACATGGCTGGGTCAGTCTCACGAAGGTCAGAGTGTTGCAGNGCTACTGAACTTCAAACTGGACTTTAGGGCTTTTCTATTAACTAATACAGTCTCTTATTTGCTTAAGGCACTTAAGGCATATTTTTACTTACCTAAGACTAAAACTTACATTCCCACTTCATGTCTGTGTGACTTTGTGTATCTCAGTTTCTCCAAGGGTTTCAAACCAACCCCTGCATTCTTTTCTGCCTCTAAGCCTGTTGTGCATGGGGTCCTGGGAGATTTCTATCTGGTTACTAACCGCCTGCAGTAGAGATATCCACTTTCTCCTGCCCTCAAAAATCTGCTTGGCTCTTGAGTCTGTTGACAAATTGGATTGTTAAATGTGAAAAAAACCCCCTCACCTCTAGTCTAAGCCCAAGTGACAGAGTGGTTTCACCTGCTTCACTTCCTCTGTATCTCTGCTTCTTCCTAAAGTTATATATATATATATATAAAATGCTACATTGCTCTTTTGATGTAGAAGAGAGTAGCCCTAGAAATGAATGCACTAGTACACTATGAGGGAGCCCAAAAATGGCTCAGGACTGGCTAGTGGCAGGGCCCAGCATTTAATTTTATCATTCAGAGGTTAAGGAACATATTAAGTTTTTCACCGTTGTCACTGTTAAGTGCCAAATTCATCTCTGTGGAAGCAACAGTGAAGGCTCTGAAGGTTTGGTAGGGGCAAGTTAGGTGGGCTCAAAGAATATTTTAAGGGTGCTAGATGGATTTTCCCTTCCAGATAAGCTACATTTGCATCCCTCACAGAATCATAAAATGGTTTGATTAGGAAGGGACCTGAGAAATCACCTGATTCCAACCCCTCTGCAGTGGACAGTGAGAACTGTTTCCTGTGGCATCTTCATCACTGAATGAGGGTCAGGGCTTCCTGGTGGCAGAAGACAGCACTGGGCAGGATATGGGTGATGGGAAGGTCACCATACCTGGCAGGAGAAGGGGTATAAAATATCTGCCCTCAATATGCAGAGTGATTTTTGCTCACACCACTCACTTCTTTCCAGACTCTTACATCCATGGTTGTTCTGTTCTGGACTCCTTTGGCCAAGGTCTCCGTCTGTCCGGGATCTCCAACCTCAGTGTGGACAGCAATGTCTTCTACAACATTTCAGGCCATGGGCTTCTCCTGGGTAAGTGAAGCAGGCAAATCCCTACACTGCACACAACAGAAACTTGTGCTGGTTCACATTTGCATGAAAATGCCTTTGGAGAAAAGAACTGCAGATCCTTAACTGCACCATGAGAACTTTAATCACATCTTCTGCAATTGTTGGTGTCAGTGAATTTGGAATAAATCTCCCACCATTCCACACACTACTCCACACACAACAATACTTCCATTTGACCAGCTCTCTTTCTTCAGGTCAGTGTTCACGTGATCGGGATAATTTATTTTTTATGTAAGAATAGCAGATTTTTTTTAGGGATGGATTTGTCTGTCTTTGGAAAAGTGTCATTACGCAATTATTTTAGACCACAGCTCAGTGAAGCATTTAAGAGCATATTACCTTTAACTTCAGTCATTTGACGTCGAAGATAATGGAATGAAAGCATATGTTAAAAGTTAACCAGAGGATTTAGCACTTAAATAAATTGGATCTTGGAGCAAGAAAAATGTTAAACAACAAAATATCTCTCCTAACTAACCATCAGGAGATTCACTTGAAGCATCTTCTGCTGGAATCTCCTGTTGCCTGAATACCTAAAGATATAGCTGATTTTTTGTTTTCCATAAGTGATGGGATAAAAATGACCAATTATGAGATAAACAGAGGGGAAGAAAAAGAAATCCTTCAGTTCTAATCCTGCAGTTCCCCACACAGAGCGAGTCCCTATGCTGGGTGCTCTGTATAAACATAATGAGGAGTGATATATCATGATTTAAATGGAGAAGATTGTAAACCCAGTGTGGTTAAACACACCTTGCAGATGAAGAGAGATGGCTCAGAGAGATGCAAGGACTGGCCCAAGCTGATGTACAGAGCCCTTGCAGCCATGGGGAAGCAGAGCAGGACCTCGAAGCTGCTGGCATCCCTTGGCTGACTCGTGGCTGTGTCTGAGTTAAAGGACTGAGCTGAGCTGAAGTTTCAGCCTGGATACACCTTATCCTCAAGATGCTTTTAATGGCTTCACTGTCAGCAGCTCCAGAGCATCTGATGGATTAATTTATATATAATTTTGTTTTCCGTGAAGGAATATTTATTATAGCTGGCTCTTTGCAGCTCTGGAACTGGATTCAATGATTTCACCCAAAATCCTTATTTTCAGAGGATTTGCAAGACCATCACAAACTTTAAATTTTGTGGGCTTAAAATTTCTGACACATGAGGTCTAAGCTTGAAAGCCAAAACCTCAAAATCCTGTATAGCTGCCAAAAGGACTTCTTTAGTAGTACTCTGGTAGTAGAATCGTTTGTAATTCATACAGACTGGAAAAAATTGAGAAAGCTGACTCCCTCGAAAGACTGAGGGAAGGCTAAAAGTATTTATTGCTATCCCCAAAAACAAAGGGTGCAGGTTTTCTTGTGAATTGGCTTATATTTGAGGTAGTAATGATTTGGGAAAGGATCTGTATTATGAATAGAACTTGAGCAGGTGTATTTGAGGATAATGACTTCTGTTGGATAAACAAAACTGAATGGATGTGATTTACTCCTAATGTAGGCCAGAGAGAATGGCCTATGCCATTCCACACAAGATTCCACTTTTTATTCTGTTTCCAAAAGAGCAGCAGTGCTGATTGTAGAATCATAGAGTCATTAAAGTTGGAAAAGACCTCCTGGTTCTTCCAGAAAAGGTCTTCCTGGTTCTGGAAGTTCAACCATTAAACTGGCCCTGCCAAGCCCACCACTGAACCATGTCCCCAAGTGCCATACCTCCATGGCTTCAAACACTTCCAGGAATGGTGACTCCACCACTTCCCTTGGCAGCCTGTTCCAATGCCTGACCATTCTTTAGGTGTAGAAATCTTTCCCAATATCCAACCTAAACCTGCCCTGGAGCAACTTGAGGCCATTTCCCCTTATCCTATCAATTTATTTGGACCTGGCTTGTATGGTACTGTCCACTCCTTGCCATTGGGTAGTCCATTTCTTTACAATGCAGTTTAAAAATATTTATTTTGTTTTCTTCTTCCTACTTCTATACTGTAACTAGATCTGGGGCACCTCAAGAGTCTGTGTTGTCAGATCAATTGGTTGATTGATTTTTCCTTTTCTCTTCTCCTGCTCCATTGCTTAGGGGGGAAACCCCCCACTTTTGTGCAGAGGTGCACACAGTGTTTTTCAGCCTGTTTAGAAATTTTCTACAAGTAAATAGGGCAGTGAATGGAGACAGGAGATAAAGAAGACTTTGAATTCTAGTACTGCCAGGAGCATGTCTGTGTGTGCATAGGTGAGCCTCTTTCCCACTCTGAACCACACTGAATCTCTTTTCCCAACTGTAAATCTGCTTTATAATACATATTTTATTTATTTTCACCATAAACCTGCAGTCCAGAACATATTTGTGGTATAGTCACATATAATACCTTGTACAGGGAAATATATGTGAATATAATGCCTGGACTTGTGTATATTGAAACGAGAATCACCATAATAGAGGATTTCCAGCTATACGTACATTTATGTGTATTTTCATCTTTTCTTCCTCTTATTTTTTTTACTTTTTTAATATTTTTTTCCTTTTCTTCATATTTTTTTCCTCTTAAAGGTGAGGGACTGGAAGAGGAGAACAAAATCAATAATAACATAGTGATTGGCCTTTCTGCAACTGATGGTTTATCCAATATTGAGGCACTGTCACCAGCAGGGATCTACGTCAGGGCTCCTGCCAGCTACATCAGGGTAAGAAGTTCTGGTATAAGACATAACATTTCCTTTCTAATCAGAGGTATCAGAAAGACAGAGCTTCATTTATCTGCGAGATCACATACACAATATTTGTTTCTTGGCTGAGCTGTCAGAACCTGTGCTTGTGATGGGATATTGAAACAAGTGCATATTACAAAATAAATTATGTTCCTGGGTAAATTTATTACTGAGAATTTTGCTGCGTTTGAGTGGAATGGAATATTACAGTGAGATAATTCATCCTGAGGTACTTTGAAAATTTGTTTTATTTTATAATGCTCACAGATTCAGAAAACTTGGAAAAAGTTTAGTCTCAGCTTCTCTAGAATTTCTGCCATTATTTTAAAAAATGGTTAATTTTAATGGATTGACTACAAAACCACTAAAATTCAGTGCATCAGTTACACCTCTGTCTAGATTGAAAATCGCATTGAACATACAGCTGAAGATTTGCATTCCAGGGTGAGAAAGAGAATGTGTTCCCTGTCCTATGAAAATGACATTGATTTTGAAAGAAACTAAGCTTCTCTATTCTAAATGGTAATAAACCACCAGGTTTTTAAAGAGCTAACAGCTTAACAGCCACACATCAAAAAGCTGAGCTCAGAAGAAATACTTTTATTCACTAATTCTCTGATGCTGTCTCTTAGTTCATACTCTTTTTTGGTCTTACATTTCAGAATAAAGAGTCACTTTTATGTGTTTCATGGAAAAATATGATTTTCATCAACTTCAAACCACTTTTCCTTCCCAACTATTTTAAGGAATTACATTGAGACTGACCTTTCTTACCGCACTTTCAATTGTGAAAAATGCATATTTTTATTTAAAAAATAATCCTAACCTCTTCCCTTGTTAACCCCCAGTAACCAAACCAATTACTGTTTGTGAAGACCTAATCACCCCCGGGGCTTCTGCTCCATGAGAAAAGATTTGCACCTAAATTTGAAGGTGAAAAAGAGACCAACACATTTCCTATGTTTTTATGATGACAGGAGCACCAAGGAAGGAGGAGAGAACTTTTCTGCAATTCCCTCGAGGCCATATTTATCATTTTTAAGGCCATCAAATACGGTTTAAAAATACAACAACTAGGCAGGATCATGAGAATTTCAGCTCCACTAAACAGAGTTTTGTGCTGTCATGCACTGACTTACCCTGGAGCTGTTCACTCCATCGCCACTGGCTCAGCTTTTGAAAAGGTTTCCTGCAATTACCTCCACAGGTTCCTGGGAACTGCCTGTGTGCTGGGTTTTCAGCACATTTATATATCCCTCTCTGTTCACGTGAGTTTACAGATAAAAAGCTACAGCTGTGGCTCTGTACCCCAATATCAGGGTGTCCTTTCTGCTCCCCAGAGATGTGCTGCTCCAGGCAAGATAACAGATGGCCCTCAAATGGTTACTGATAACCTCATCATTTTGAGGAGTGGAATATTTGAGGAGTCACAGCAGCAAAAGGAAAACTCAAAGAAGTTGCTCAGCTTAAAATTATTATTAACAGCAATTAGTGTGCAACAGGACCAAGCAGTGCTCAGGAAGATAGCAAAGCACAGGGATATTAAGAGAAAAAGTCATATTTCTCCCAAGCAGAAGAACTGTAGACTTTTTCTTAGTGAGATAAAAATAACTAAATTTCAGGGGTGCTGGTCCAGCACCAGCATTATGATGCTGTAGTCTTAACACCTTTTCTCTCATGAAAATTCTCAGGTCAAATGACTCAAGCTTTTTAGGTATTCATAGTCTTAGTTTATTGGGGAAGTTTGAAGAATGTAATGGGAAAGACTTATCTTCCACCTGCCTGGTTCCCAGGCCAGAACATGCGATAGAAATTTTCCCAGTTTAGAATTTAATTTTAGGTGTTTGTCAGTCTTTTTGTTTATTTGTTTTGGGTTTGTTTTTGTTTATTTTCAGATTTCCATCATTCGATTGCTGGTTTTAAACTTATTGGCTGCAATCTTTAAGGCAGAGAGCTTTAGGTCCAAACTGTGTGACATCTTCTGTGCATGATGGATTAAGCCTTTCCACAGTGAGACCTGCAGTAATATTTTCATAACTACTCAATTTACTTGGGAGCCTAAATTTGCATCGGTGGCTGAAGAGCTTAAATTTCCTTGAAATTCAGTGGTGGCCTAAATGGTGTGGAAATTGGGACAGAGCAGTCACTCAAACCTGAGCCTACAAAGACATTTGGAGACCCAATTCCCACTGATTTCCATTTGACTTAAGCTCTTAAGTGCACTGGTAAATGAGGGTGTTAGATGAAATTTTATACTCGGAGACTATGAGTGCAAACTGATTATTACAAGGTTAGTATAATTTTTTTTTTTAAACACAGTGTGTAAGCCCAGGTTATCACTTTTTAAAGTCATAGGCAATCTCATTTGCAGGCTGGTTTCTTGCCTTTTAAATGCAATCAATGCAAGGAACTGAAGATGCTCCTCTGTGATACTGGCTTTTTTCTCACTGAAACATCTGCCCTGTGTCCTTAGATTTCTTTTTTGTGTGCAGGAAAAAATAACTTAAAAAGTAGGTTTTTATCTTTTTCTCTTGGCTCTTCTGGGCCTAGTGAGTTTTGGCCTTTTAGGTGTTCCAGTCCATAAACATTCAGTGCCCTGCAATCCCAGAGCCAGCATGTGGTGCTCATGCACAACAACATATGGACTGGGTTTAAGAAATCCAGGAAGAACCTCCCTTTCTTTTCTTACCTTGGTGTTGAGAAGTGGGAAACAGCTCAGATGAATGAACGGGGTGGAGCTCAGCTGGTGTCTCGGTGTCAGAGGAGTGACTGATTGTCACACTGCTGGTAAATGCATTTGTTTCCTACAGTCACCCCATCCAGCCATTCTCCACAGCACCACAGAGCTGAGGCTGCATCTGTTTGGCACCGTTTTCCCCAGCTTCCATCCCTGCTGAGATCCTTTCCAAACCCTTTCCTGCAAAGTGGGCCCACACTGAAACAGGCACATTGCGGGTACTCCTCGCATTCTGTCCAGCTCTGAAACTGTGGGAGTGGTGCTGGGAACACCGTCCAGAGCTTTAATGTCGTCTTTAAGGTCAACAGCTTGAGTCCCAGCCATCTAAAAGAAATTCATGAAATATTTACAGCAGCAGAGTTGTATGGTTAAGAGACACTTAAACCGTCAGCCACTTGATTTTACTGACTTGCAGTGCATACCTCCAGGTATTTGGCATGCTCAGGGAGGTAATTTCTCTCCGGAATTTTGGTTGCATGGACATTCGTAATGTACTGACTTCCACAAAGAATTGATTTCCACACAAAATTCCCTGCTTGCCTAAAACCCCTGCCCTCCAGCCAGGAGCTGGCTGAATAAATATGCAGGGTTTTTTTTTTTTTCTTTATGAATCATCTGTAGAACGCACGATTGGAGTCACAAGTAAAATATCCTGGAAATGATGTGACTGGACTGCAGAAGTGTTTTGTTAAAGAAAAAGGGTCTGTGGCTGCACTTTCAGGAAAAGCAGCAGTTTTACCCGGGGACAGAGAAAGCAGAGCTTTGGGTCTCAGCACTTTATTCCTTGACAGATGTCAGAGATCAGGACAGCAGGGAGCACACTCGGATGGGTCAGAAGGAAGTAATTGGTATATGGAGGGTTTCACCTTGAGGTCACCAGGCTCAGCTTTGATTTGGACCATCAGGGACCAAAAAGTCATTAGTATTTTAACACTGTCCGGTGACTTATGAATGGGAGTGGTGGTGTCAGACCCGACCTTCGAGAACAAGCCCTCCTTAGAGCTGCAAGAAAGGTCATCTCAGGCCCCCCTTAGAGACCCACATTCCTCCAGAGAGCAATTAATTTTGTCTAAGGACAGACCAAAAGCATTGCCTTCTGCACATGCCTATATATA
>VYXD01016010.1:85152-147352 GCA_013397195.1 Hylia prasina
GAGAACAAGCCCTCCTTAGAGCTGCAAGAAAGGTCATCTCAGGCCCCCCTTAGAGACCCACATTCCTCCAGAGAGCAATTAATTTTGTCTAAGGACAGACCANATTTACCACAGGTGTAAGGGAGTTTAATTGTTCAGTCATATCCTGAAGATGTTGTTCTTTGCTTTCTCTTGACTTTTAGGAGTCTCACTTTTTCAATGCAAATATTTCCTACATTTCCTTATCCTGTGTTTGCTTTGGAAGACAAGAGAAATATCCAGACTGAGAAGGAAATCAACAAACTTGATTAGCTTGTGATTTACCTTTGTGATTAATTTGTGATTTACTTTTCCTTCCTGACATTTTCTCATATAGAAAGGAGTTTATAGATGTAAGTTTTCAACACATTTTTTTTTTTTCTTACCTCTTGAAGAGTTGTGACAACACCTTTTTTCTGCCATTTGTCTCTATTGCTTGGCTGATCCTCCTTGTCTGTTTTAAAAACAAGTATTTTTACAACTGGCCCAAGGTCAAAGTGAAAACAGAACCAGATTGGGAATGCAGAAACAAGGTACCAGTCTCCACCAGCCAATTTAGCAGAATTTGAATGGACTTCAGCTGGGATTTTAATTTGCATGTTTCTTAAATGGATTTAAATTTCCAGAAACCTGTGGTAATATTATTTGCATAGTATCATTTTCCTCTCTACAGGGTAACACAGTGTGTGGTGCTGGGTATGGCTATTTATTTCATCTCTCCCCGGAGGGACCATCCCAAGTGCCTCTCCTCTCCTTCAGTGAGAACACAGCTCACTCCTGCACAAGGTACTTGGGGAGTTTGCTTAGAGAGATTTTCCTTCAGCGAATGGTTGTGCCATCTATAATTGCAGTGGGGGCAGAAAAGGCCTTGACCCTCTTTTCAGGACTTTTCTCCCCAGTTTTGCACCCTTTCAGGTCCTCCTCTTTTGCAGCAGGGTTGTCTGGAGCAGGACAGAATCGGTGTGGGAGGTGTCCCTGCCCGTGGCAGGACAGTGGAACGAGCTGATCTCTAAGGTCCCTTCCAACACTCCAGGATTCCATGGTTCTGTGACATTTCATGCAGCAATTGTTCCTCTAGAATCCAGGAACAGAAATTCACAAATTTTAACCAGTACTTCTCTAAACCAGAAAGAGTATTAAAAAATGACATTGTACTGAATATCAGCAGATAAAGTGACCTGAATTTTGAGTTAATCTGGATATTAATCTGGATTTTAAATCTCTGAGGAGGTCAAGCCAAGTGCTGCATTCAGGAATGCATTCATTTGGGCTGTAATCCAAGGTAGCTGAATCCAAGATAAAGAAAAGCCTTATCTGTCCAGATTCATGATAGGCTTATCTGAAGGTAATGCTGGCTGAAAACTCATGAGCATGGGAGGGTGTTTTGTTGTGAGAACCTTCCACTGACACTGCACACTCCTTTTTAGCCCTGATAGATCTAACACTGAAAACTTTTGACATTAGTTTTAAGGAATAAAGTCTCACGCAGACCACTTTCACAGATTTAACATTCTAGATATCAAAATGATGAATAGAAAAATCTGCTCAGCAGTACATGCACTGTAAAGGAACAGTCTCCATGGCTTTTTCTCCTAAACAGACACGGGTTGCTGGTGTACCCAGAGTATTTGCCAGACAGTCACGTTCAGTTCAACAACTTCACAGCCTGGAGCTGCCACGGGGGAGCACAGGTATGTTTGTCCCCACTGCCTTCTGCCATGCTCAGGATCCTTCCAAGTATTTCAGCTCCACACTGACTAAAAGCTGTTGTGCCTGTATGTCCATGTCCCTCACCTGGGGGCTCCTTTTTTAATGAAAGAGACAGAAACCTGATTTGTGTGAATTCTTTTTGCTGCAGAATCAGCACTACTTTCACCAGCTGGTGTTCTCTGTAATCATCTAGCATCTGTCTGCCACTGTAGTCATAGAATTTTAGAATGGTTTTTGTTGGAAGGGACCTTAAAAACCATCTCATTCCAATCTCTGTGCAATGGGCAGGGACACCTTCCACCAGATCATGTTGCCAAATAAAAAATCCTCCCAGTGGATCTGAGATGTTCATGAAGATTGCAACAGGTGGATATGTTACCTTTATAGAACTGATGACTTCCATGGGATCTTTTTTGTTATTCTTCTTAAAATTTTGCACTTTTTATTTATTTGATTTTGTCTGGCTTTGTTCTTGAGCTAATATGGCTCACTATTAATTAATCTGATTTTTGAAAGCTACTCCACCCTTTATTATGTCATACTTTATTTCCAGACTCACAGTTTGGAGCCTATGATCCTATTAATTCCTGTCTGATGACCTGAACAGTTTATCTGTGTTTCTCTGTAAGGTTTTATAGCCTCACCCATCCCTATGACTCTTCCTCTGAAGGTGTCCAACTTTTCAGGGTGATTTTTCAGGCTGATGTATTTTCTTTCTGGAAAAGGTTATTTGTATGAAAAGAAATAAAACAAAAGAGTGATTTGCAGGTTTGTTGTTTGTTTTTTCTGCATGACCTGTAATTTCTTTGCATGTGACTGATCTAGAATACACAAATGAATAAGTTTATTCTGCTTCTTTCCATGGGCTCCCTTTAGAAACAATCTTCTTTTAGGTGCTCCATTCTGGAAATGTTCAAGGTTGGGTTGGATGGGGCTTGGAGCAACCTGGGATAGTGGAAGGTGTCAGTGTCCATGGAAGGGGTTGGAATGATTGGTCTTTGAGGTTCCTTCTAAACTAAACCATTCTATTATTTTATTATAATATCTATTTTAATTGTTATTGTTTTATTTTGCTTTTATGTAGATTTTCAGTGGCAAGAACCTTGAACTCCAGCATTTTTGGATTTCTTCTTGCAAAGACTTTGGCATTGACATCGTGGAAAGCCTGGGAAACATCTCTGTTTCTGATAGTGTTTTAAATGGACACCTTGGGCAAAAGGTAAGATCTGCAGGGAATAATTCAATGTCTCTTAAGTCTCACAGCAACACTTCAGTAGGAATTTGGAGGAGTAAGAAAGCAGCCTGCAGAACAGCCCCTGCTCTGTGGCAGCTTGGGAAAAACTTGGATTTTAATGGGTTGTAAGGGAATGCCCTCAAGTTGCACCGGTGGTTTAGGCTGGATTTTAGGGAAAAATATCTTCACTGAAATGTTTTCAAGTGTTGGGACAGACTGCCTTGGGCAGTAGTGGAAGCACTTGGAGGGTTTTAAAAGCCATGTAAATATTGGCACTTTGGGACACTGTTTAGTGTTGGCCTTGTCAGGGCTGGGTTGATGGTTGGACTCCATGGTCTTAGAGGGCTTTTCCAACCAAAACGCTTCTATGGGTCTATTTTTTTCCCAAACATCTTTTCATTTTAGCATGGAACTTTTTAAGGTTTGGTTTTTTTTTAACAAATTTGAACCAAGGAGTCTGCTTTTTTGATTTTCATTAGAAACTACTACAAGATTTCACACTATAAGGCATAATCCTGTATATTCTTTCTAAAAGAACATTCAAAAGTGAAAGCCAAATTACAAACACAAAAAGCTGAAGGATCTTAGCAGGATATGTGCAATTATTTTTCCTAATCATATTTTTTTCCAGGATTGATATGGTCTCAGAAAAATCTTGGAATTTCAGCAAACCTGGTTTTTTGAGAGAAATCATAATTTTTCTTTACTCAAGCTTTTCTAAGACAAATTCCTATACACCTTTTGCATTTAGCACCATTTAATCATGTACATGTGAGTTTAGTTTAGTGATTTGAGAATACTGAGGGGGAACACCAGCTTTGGTTTCTATCCTTGTTAACACTTCAGATTCCTCTTCTCTCCCTCAGCATCATTGGTCCACCTGGGACACAGTGTGTTACATTTTTTACTTGAGAATGAAAAATACTGGCAAAATGTAATTTTATTTATGCAGTAAATATGTTCTTTTCCCACTATTTCTTTAGGCAGCTGGACAAAGTCCTTTGGGTGCTACCAGGTTGTTAACAGATTAATAACATGGATAACAATGGAATTTTAGTTACAACTGGCCACAGCTGCTTGTTCATGATTTTGAGGTTTTTTTTTTCCCTGCTCCGTTTTCTATTGTTGTTTATTAAATTAATTTTCTCTCTGACTGGCAGAAAAAAAGAAAACTATTTTAAATGAGTTTTCTTTAGAAGCTCACAGAAAGGAACCTCCTTAGCAGGTCTATTCTAAGTAGATAAGATAAAATCCTGGCTTCACCTGTCCAACTTTGAAGTGTCCCAGTGATGTCCCAGTGAATTTCTCTGACACCAAGGGGTGGATGTCTTTGTTTTTGCTTTGCAGGACCCATGGAAGGACTCCAATGTTGTACTTGCTAAGAGATTTAGAAGCACTCATGCTGTGCCTTGTTTCTTGCAGTACCTCAGGGGGGTGAATATCTTTGATTATCTCATGATAAGAGCCTCCTTGTCATAATTTACATCTTAATGTATGTAATTCCCCCGTTAATAATGATGTCTCTTTAATATCAATTAAAACTTCATGACAATAATTTAATGGGAACCTTAGATATTCCTCTGTTAGCCCTTCCACTTTTTGGAAAAAAAGTGTTTTTAAAATGAGATTGTTTTCTGGAAATACCAGGGCATTGAAAAACTGGGGCTTTGATTAGTGACAGGGATAAATCTAGGACCTGTAAAAGCCAAATGAAAGATTTTTGTTAACTTCCTAGACATTCAGGAAACCTCCTCCATGTTCTCATGTCATTGTGGGACAATTTAAGAAGAATATTTTTTCCTGGAAAAAACCAAGATTTCTGAGATACCCAAGGGAGGAATTACTGTCTCACAGTGGTCTATTTGCTATTTGTTTAAATAAAATTAATTAATTTAAAAATATAGAAAATTAGGTGGGACGGAAGAACCAGAAGTGTAAGAAAAAAGCCAATAGTGATTTTCTGAACAATTTGTTACCAGAAACCAGGGATTTCTGCTTAGCAGTGACTTGGAATAGCATGGCCCAAGGACCAGAACTATCACTCCTGATGTTTTGGCCTCAGAATAAAAGAGCTGATGGAACTACTGTGTCTTACAATGATTGAAGATAGCACCTTCTCTATGAAGTAATAATCTACTTATGAGAGTCCATTACATTCTTTCTTTTCAATTGTACGTGTTTTCACATGGGGTGGATTTCTTGATTGATTCTTTACTATGGCTTTTGAGATATATTCTACAAGTATTTATTGGCCTCAGAAACAGTATCACAGCCTCCTGCCAGCACTTCCTCCTACAGGCTGCTCACTAACTCTAAGTATATCTTTATTTCCAGCCTGTTTCCAAGACAGTTTGGCAGAGGGTTGTACACTTCCACTGTGTCATGGACTACAATCATCCCAAAATCCAGTTTTTGCATTATGTTTTTATCTCCCATGGCTTTTGTTCTTCTTTTCTGCTTCTTTTAAGTGCTAGTAGACCCTGAAGTCCTTTAGAGTTTTTTAGAGTCTGGCTTAAGTGCATCTCCATCCCAAATCACACAAAATGCCTTCGACTCTCAGTGCTCAGATTTTTCTTAGAATGGAAATAAGAATGGTCATCTTTGCAGGGTAGGAAAAATTCCCACTTGCTGGACAAAAAAAGGTAAAGGAAAATGGGGTTGTAAAAATCCACTTACTGTGGCTTTAAGGTGGATTCTTTCTCTGCAGGGAATATACTCTTCTCCCTTCAAATGTCCAATCATAACTACTATGTAACAACTCAAACGAAGGGCAATGAGCTGCCCTTAAAAGTGATGCTATCACCTGCTTCAAGTGGGGAATTAGATGGATGTTGTCAGAATTTACCAAAAAATAGCTGACATCTGTCCTTTAAAGCCCACATCTATGGGCAATCACACTCTTGCATTCCCATCTTCTGCATCCTGGATAATCCATTTCTGGAGATGTTCATGGCCAGGTTAGACAGGACTTGGAGCAACCTGGTCTTTTGGAAGATGCCCCTGCCCATGGCAGGGGGGGTGGAATGAGGTGCCTTTTAACCCAAACCATTTTAGGACTCTATGATTCATGTGGTGATGTTTCCTTCATTCCTTCATTTCAGGATAGGACCTGTATGTCTGCAGGACTAAAGACTCCTAAAAGATACCAGCTCTGCATCTCCAACACAGTTTTCAGGAACTTTGACATGAACACTTGCACAGCCATCAGGACTTGTTCTGGCTGTTACCGAGGGCAGGGTGAGTCTGATTTATATTTCTTTCTCAGGATTCCCAAATCCCTAGCTTCCCCTCCCATTACAAGTTCATAGTTTCCACAGATGACCATTGATAACTCCTCTGCATGGGCTGAGATTTCTGGTTCTCCCCAGTCTTTCTGGATATGGCTTCATCACTCAGTTGAAGCCATATATTGCATTTATTTTAAGACAAACATAGCCTGATGTTTGCACTGATAGTTTTCTCAGTGGAAGTGGGTTTTATACACTGCCTTGTTTCTGCATCTTCATTTTGGGAGGTAAAATTTCAAGAGTTATAATTTCTTTAAAAGCTGTGACACAATCTCGCAGAATTTCACCAAGCTGCTACTTCAGGCCAGCCTCAACTTGAGGTGAATTTCCCTAAGATAATGTGTAAACTAAGCATCCTTCTGAGCTTTGAAGAGGTACTCAAAGGGTCTTTGAAGAATGTTCCAACTGAAATTTCCTCTTGTATTGCAATAAAATGTATTTATATATAAATGAGGACTGCCGTACAATAACACAGAAGAGAAAAAGATTTCAGGAGATTAGATCAAAGGACAGAGGAATAGTAAAATCGGCTTAGTCAGGCTAAAACTGGGAATAGGACAGTCAAATAGTAACCCATGTGTTGCATGGACACTCCTGACAAAGCTGACTTGTTACAGTCCACGGGGCAATGATTTTCTGACATTTCTGTAAATATTAATGCACTTGTGAACTTTAGCCTGCATGAATATTCACCTTTTTGTATCTATCTGTGTTTTAGTAGTGAAACAAAACCTCCAGATTCACTTTTCAGCCAAGGCTTTATTCTGCCAGGTGTTGCACAAATGCAGAAGAGTGAAGTACATTTACACAATGTACTCACCTCTAAAATATTTACCTTCAAAAGAAGGCAGACAGGATCTGTAGGAATCACTGTTGTACAGTCTGTAATTGTGGCTGTCGGGCCTGTGAAGAGTTGGAACCCTGGAGGCAGAGAATCTCAGGCTTTCTGTGCTAAAAGGCACTGACCCTCAAGCAAGCACTACATTTGACCTGTGGCCTTAGAACAAGCTTCTGAAATTAAATGATAGCACTGGGGTTGTGGGGTGTGTAGTTGGAATAGTATTGTGTCATCTCACAGGGTGAAAAACATAGAAATTAAGGTTTTAGTATATAGTAATATACTGTGAATTATATAATGTGAAGCAATATGGAGGATTTAGGGCATTGTCTAAGTCCTTCTTCACCTTTTTCTTCATGGTTTTGGGTGCTTTTTTCTTATTGGGTGAAAAGATCTGCATTGCAGAAGTTGAGTGGTCAATTATTGGGTCAAAAGTATAAATAATATAGGTGTCATCTCATTATTGGATAGTTTATGCTTAAAAGTCCTTGGAAAGAGTCAGAGGCACCTCCATTTTCTACCTTGTTATTTAGAGCTCATGACTTGTGAGACTGTACTATAGATAAGAATTAATAAACATCTAAGTCTGAACACAAAAACTGCATCCTGTGCATTAACCCCAGCTCTAACACAAAGAATAGAAGCTACAAACTGACAGTGACGAAGTGTTTGGAGTCACTGAGGAGATGCTGGTAGGGCCAGGAGCAGCACCTGCATCAGGCAAGTCTGAACCACAGTCACAGCAGGGTACTGGGCAGGTTTGGTCTGGCCACAGCACAGCAATAGCTATTCCTACAACCATCTCTGCTTATATCTTTACTTATATTTGTGGATCTCCCAATTTTTTTGACTCATCAGACATTTTTCCAAAGGCAAGGTGGAATGAAGTTGGTCTCTTTTCCTCCAGAGAGTTCTCTTCATGCTCATTACATGAGGTGACCATTCTGTTTTATTGAAATACTGCTTGTCACCCACAGGTGGGTTTACAGTGACAACTGAACATCTGACCTTCACCAATTCTCCTTTCCAAGTTTCCTTCCCCTTCCCTCACTCTGCCATCCTTGAGGATCTTGATGGCTCCACCACAGGACAGAAGGGAAGTCACATCCTGCCTTCCACAGAAATCCTGGCAGCATCTTGCACAGCCAGTGCCAACTTCAGCCAAGCTTCTGGTGCCAGTGTCTGTGACAGTGACCTTGTTTTCCACCGTATGGCTCTTCATTTGTAAGTAATTGTTGCACCTCCCAAAGTACAGCATGGGTTTTGCTTCTATTTTTTATGCTGAGATTGCTTCTGTGTCTGAGCTCAGTCCCAGGACCTCTGCCTCTTTGCTTGGTCCTAAACTAGGTCTAAAGCCTGAGCAGTGAAATCTCTTAATCTGCTGTGCTGTCTCCCATGGCCTGTCACTCCATGGCAGAAGGACAAGGATCTCCTGGAGATGCTGTGTCAGATCTGGCATCTCACACTGAAGCATTTGATAGCTTGGGAAATTAGAGAGAGCCTTAACAATAATCCTGTCCTGGTGTACAGCCAGGTCCTTCCCATCAGTTCTGGTGGCTGTGCAGCTCCCAGTTCTGTTCCAATTCACTTGTCTCCCCAAGCTGGAATTGTCCCTGCCTTTCACCAGCTGGCAGGGTAGGGGATCCAGTGGGCAATTGCTGTTCAGCCAGAACTGCCACCACTTCTATCACCCAGCAAGAACACTTGCAAATTTCTAACATAAGAAAAAGGGTGAAAAAGACTTTTGGAAGTCTAAAGATCACTCCTGCCTTTTTTCCCATGCTCATCTTCCCTTCCTAGTCCCCTGCTCAGCATTTCACTCTCCTTTTGAAGTACAAATCTGAACAATTACCCATTTTTTGCTGTCTCAGGTTAGTAGTACACAGGCAGAAATCCTGAAGTCCTCAGTCAGAGGGCTGTCAATTATTCATGTCTGCCTCATAATTCATGTTTTAGAAGAAGGAGGGGGGAAACCCCAATCCCTTCCCAAATAGGAAAAAAACTAACCAGTTTTTCCATTGAAGGAGAAAACTATAAGACTTTGAGCTACTAAAAATGCAGGCTTTGCGTGTGATTACTGCGTCTTGTAATGAAACCGAAAGTCTGCAAAAAATTTAAGAGCTTGGAGTCATTCTGATTTAACTAAAAGGATGCTGGGTAGAAGGCAAAATAAAACTGTGTTTGGTGTTTTTCCTAAGCAGTTAACGATGAGGTCCAGGGAAAATTAATTTCCTTTCTAGTCTGTGTTTACCTTGATGAAATGGACTTCAGGATCTTTGGGCTGATGCTGTGTAGGTGGATGGAGCTTCTCTAAATGATGCCTGTAGAGGGATTTGGGTCCTTTTGGGTACTGCCACGATGTAATTGTTAATAATTCATGACAGTTAATATATTTAATACACCTTGTTTCTCCTGCATCAAAAGGAGGGTAAGGAACAAGAACAGGCAGGAGTTCATCTGTGCCATTGCTGTTAACTCTGGAAGACTTAATCTGACCTACATTTGGTCTTCCCAGTAAACTGCATGAGAATTTCCCTGCAAGTGCTCAAGACTAGGTTAGACAGGGATTGGAGCAACCTGGTCTACTGGAAGGTGTCTCTCCCCATGGCAGGGGTTTGCAACTAAATGAGCTTTAAGTTCCCTTCCAATCTAAATCATCCCAGGATTTGATGATTGGTCATACCTTCATAGACTTCTCAATTAAGGTTTTATTTTGAGCAGGTACCCTTTATTTAGCTTCTTTATTATTTGTCTTCATGAGCTGGGAGGCAATTTGCATCAAAGATCCTTGGCAGTCTGAGAAGAAGAAGCCAGCTGTTAGCCTGTCCTCCTGAGGACTGTACTCAGCAGAGTAACCCCAGAGACCGTGAGCATCCTCTCTGTGCTGCTTCCAGATCCTCTCTCCTGAGCAGCTCCCAGGAGCCAAATCACCATTATGTTAAGTTGAAAGACTGCCAGATCCAGCCAGATGAATGTGGTGAGTCAGGGAGGCTTTGTTCAGATGGATAGAGCTCCCAAAGGAACCTGGTAGAGGACCAGGGTGGGGAGTAAAAGGAGCTGGAGGGGATGAAGAGTAAAAGTCAATTAATTAAATATCTACAGCATGACCAGAGGATGAGGGGGTGGGAGGAGGAGAATGGGTGAATTTTATCCAGATGTATTTGGAGAGTGTTTGCAATAAAAAGGGAATAGTTTAGGATTAATACAGCAAAACATGACTAGGAGCGATTGGCAGAGATTGAGTAAAGAGAATAAAGATAGGTGGGTGACAGGAAAAAAATTGGATCCAAGAGCCTGACAAGGTCCTCTTGGATCCATCTCATCTCAATGAAAAGACAAAAGCTGTTGGTTGGCTATCTTTAGTTTCTGACAACAAAAGAGTTAAAAATCTCTCTGGAAGAAATCTTTCTATTGTGCTCTATCAGGCCATGGAATATGAGACCTGTCAGGTCTGCAACTTGAGTTTTCTATGTTCCTCAAAAAACACCATGAGAGCCTTGAGATGGTGGGGTTTTTTGCTTATCCTGAACTTCTGGAATGGGATTCCAGCTCCAAAAATCTTGAAGGTTGAGGGAAATAATGGATTTTAAGAGGGGAGACCTAGTATGGCAACCTCCATCTCAGCAACCTCAGGATCATTCCCTGACCCTGAGGGTAACTGGCAAGGATTGGATATGGCCATATTTTTAAACATCTCAGTCTCCAAAACATCAGGGACGTTGCATCAGCACTAACCTTTAGGAATGATCTCCTGCCTGGGAGCTGTCAGGGTTGTTTGGTGCCAGTTAAAACGTTAATTATTTATGATACAATATGGGCAATGACTCTGTATCTTTGTGCTGTTTAACTTACCAGAACGCACGTGTTGTGTTGATACTTTTCCCCAAAACAAACTGTGTTTGGGAGAAAAAGAGTGTTTTGTCAGAGAAAAACTATAGAAGCTCTTTTGTGAAAAGGAAAACTATAATCTTGAACATTTTGTGACTCTGTCCTGAACTACTTCACTCAACAACTTCCAGGGAAATGGGGATCCATTTCCAAGCTTACACTGCTGTAACAAAACCCTTCTTCACAAAGTCCAGTTGAAAGTTAAACTAATGTGTCACGTAAGCACACTTTAAAGAGGGGTTTTATGTCTTTTAAAAATGTAATTGGAGCTTATAAAAGTCTTTATAAATTTATATGTGAGAAAGTTATTGAGTAGTCTGAAGCACAGCTTATGTTATGGCACAGCACAGCATGGCTGCAGGCTAGAAACGGCTGCTCCAAATGCCACCGCTACCCATATTATCATGAAACTATGAATCTCTATTAATATTAAAACAAATTTTCATTAAAAAATTGTCATAACATGATTAAGTGACTTTCAAAGTTTCTTCACATTATGCATAATTTTTACAAGAGGAGAGCATTAGAATAATCTGCAGCCTGGCAGCACCTCGCGGCAGAGGGGACTCCAAACACTTGGTGACTGCGCTCCCAAAGGGAGTTTCCCTCTTAGTCCCTCAAATTTGCTTTCTTTTTCTCATTGGGGAAGCCTTGGACATGCTCAGCACCAGTCTTGTAGTTCAAGCCTTTTATTGTCTTCCCCTTCTCCCACAGAGCAAGATTAACTTTTTAGGTTTAATTCCTAAATCAGCTCTAACATCCTCTCCTGTGTGAGGCATTTCTGCTCAAACCCACCCACTGCTGATAGAACAGCATCCCCCCCTACCTCTGTGTCTTTGAGTCTTGAAGAGAGTTCAGATGGCTGTTCTAGATTTTGCTTTTCCTTTGATATTTACTCTCTGTGGTGTCTTCAGCTGAACATATCCCTGCTGTGAAACACCCTGACAACCACAATTCCTCTCTCAGTGTCCTCAGTCACTCTCTGGCCATGTGTCCATCCAGTGTACATGACTGCAACTACACAGGGGTCAGCTTACGTGGTCACTTGTCCCCATAACCCATCCGCTGAGGGCTCCTGTGATGTAACATGGAAGGCAAATATTAAATTATTGGCAGTTCAATTACCAACTCATCAGGTCAGCTTTAGAGACTCAGCTTTTACTCTGCTGCATTTCTGGCATTTCAAACATCCCACCAAGAGAAGTTTGTTTCCCTGTGGAGGACACCTTTCCATTCACCCTTCAGTCAGGGGTATGGGCAGCAAAGCCAGATCCTGCACAGTGGTATGATTATGCAAGACATTTCCTCAAGCCTTCTCTCTCAGCTTGACCATCATATGAGGAATTTCTAAGTGCAGGAAGATAAATTTAACATTGAAGCAACATTTGCTGGCCCTAAGCATTCTTTCCTTTCAAGGAGAAATCTGGTAAGTCTGTTGAATTCTTCTTATGGCCTGGATAGATCAGAGCCACGTGCATCACCTGGGGCTCCCTGCAGTAGCCAACATATTGATCCCAAAATCACAGAATGGTTTTGGGTTGGAAGGGACCTTAAAGATGATCCAGTTTCACTGCCTGCCATAGGGAGGGACACCTTCCACTATCCCAGGTTGCTCCAAGCCTTGTCCAACCTGGCCTTGGACACTTGCAGCGTCTCTTCAGAGCTCTATGATGTGGGAAGGGTAGGGTGACCAAGTGGTCCTCCTCTGGTCTTTGCTATGCTCACACTGCAGATGTTTGAAATGTTTGTTTGCCAACCACCTTCCAGCTTGGGATTTCTGTCTGATTTTAGTTTTCCTGAAAATATCAGCTTGTAAACTGTAGGATCTGGGAAAATGTTTTAATAACACAGGGGATTTTGGAAGTCAGGGGTAGCAAACTGAAATTCTACTCTGAATGAATCCATGTTGGCTTGTCAGTCACAACCCTGTCTATTCCTGGGAAACCTCAATTCTTCCTTTACTTAAAATTCAGCCTGTGGTGGTGAGTCAGGATCAGGATCAAAGATCTGGTTATTTCCTAAAAGACTCATGCATGAAAAAATCACTGCTACTAAGGATTCATAATAAAAGACAGATTTGAATAATGAGCCTGATATCTCAACAAAGATACACACATTTACTGAAAACAGCTGAAAATTCTTAGTTCTTGGCAATTAAAATAAAGCAAACTGGTCTAGGGCCCAAGATTAAACCTGTAAACTGTTTGATATGGTCATAATTTGGAATTAGCCTCCCTTTGGCCAACAATAAACATGGACTCTTGATATAAACATTTGGTGTCCCATTTGAAGTTCAATGCTAAATTGTTTCCTGTTTTTGAAGAGGGATAATCATAATGGATTATTACACAAACAGAAAGCATTTAGAGCTAAACAGAGTGCCTGCCTTCATACACACAGATATGGACCCTTAGGATAAATAAGTTAATGGTAAACATAAACAGGAGAGTTAATATTTGTTCTACTCCATGTTGTTGATTGGCTTAACAAATCCTTTGTGGCCCATATCTGTCGAGCAGTTCTACACAATGCATTTGAGCTAAATTATATAACAGTTTATACAGTCACAATTGGTGAATTGTGGCTCAGACTGTAAAGCCCTATCCTGTAATCCTGCCATATTTCTAAAGCAAATTGCTCCTTAATTGAAACCTGCTTTGATATAAAAATACAGCCTTTACAATGAGTCATCCTTTTTTTCCCCTTACGGTTTGTAAAGGCTTCCAGGGGTTTAAAGGGAGGGTTAATTTTGCATTAAGACCATTGCCTCCTAGTTTCTTTCAAATAAAGCCAGGAGAAGTTCAGGGGAAGGCTCTTTCCTCTGATAATGAAGCTCCCCACATTAATGATGCATGCAGGCTCCCTCGGATCCCCTGAATTAGAAATACTCGTGTACACCAGCGCTCTTCTACTTCATTAGCATTAAAGAGAGGTAGATTGGTGGCTATTTAGGGCACAGTGAAATCACTGGCTATTTAGGGCAAATGGAAATGCTGCTAATTGTGGCTGGTAATTCCATTAGTAGGGTACTTCCATTTTGGTGCCTTTTTGGCATGGAGGTGAAAAAACAGCACCCTGACATCCTTTCAAGGGGAACGTATCTCAGGCTTATTGTGTCCTTGCACCAGATAACTTTACACTGAGCTGAGAAGTTTTCTAGGTTCCCCAAATTTTTGGTTTGGTTGTGGGCAGTCTGAGAGGAGTCGAAAATGAATTTATGGGTGGCAACACCTCAAGCAACCCACGTAAAAGCTAAGGACACAACATTCCAGGTGAAGAAATCCCTAGAGATTCCAGGCCATAAGGTATCACCTGTTCTTTTTCCTTCCCGGGTCATGAACAGGCTTTCAGCTGAACATGAACCAGGTGTGCCTAGGTGGGCAAGAGGCCAATGGCCCTTGGGCTGTCCCAGGAAATTTGTGTCCAGCAGGACCAGGGCAGTGCCTGTCCCTGTGCTGGCACCTCTGGGGCACCTCCAGTGCTGGGGACAGCTCTGGGACCCTCCTGACAAGACAAAACAGAGGGGCTGGAGTGTGTCCAGGGAAGGGAACGGAGCTGGGGAAGGGGCTGGAGCACCAGGAGCTGCTGAGGGAGCTGGGAAAGGGGCTCAGCCTGGAGAAAAGGAGTCTCAGGGGGGACCCTGTGGCTCTGCACAGCTCCCTGACAGGAGGGGGCAGCTGGGGGCAGGGGTGGTCAGGCTTTGCTCCCAGGGAACAAGGGACAGGACAAGAGTACATGACCCTAAGATGCACCAGGAGAGGTTTAGATTGAATATTAGAAAATATTTCCTCATGGAAAATGAGGTCAGGCATTGAAATGGGCTTCATGGGGCAGTGGTGCTCATAACTCTCTAAAAATAGAGTTAAGTCTCCATGCCTGGAGGGATTTAAAACACATATAAATGTGGCACTTTGGGGCATGGTTTAGAGGTGGCCTTGGCAGTGAAGGGTTAATGGCTGGACTCAATGATCTCAGAGGTCTTTTCAAACTTAAACAATTATATAACTTGTCTGTTATAAATAGAAACACAGGAAAATATATATTTCACTTAACTGTAGCCATCTGGAAGTTTGCTATACAGTTTAAGATATTAGATATTTATTTGGGGTCTTCTAAATATTGGTCTCCAACATAAATGGATTCACAGCTAATTCACTAGTTAGTGAATTCACATTCCCATTCGCTAGCTATTGGATCTATGTGGCTGGTGTGGAATTGCCACCTAACCTTCTGACAGGTCAGACTCATATCCCAGCAGGATTGTCCCTTTCAGGCTTTCTTCTCCATCTTTACTTCTCCTGGAAGTACTGGGGAGAGTCCCCCCAAAAAAGTGATTCAATCTATTCTCTTCAGAATCTTCCAGTGACGAAAATTAAAATAAATAAAAAGTAAAACCATGTGAATTTATGCCACAGAGAGGATGGGTCTGAGTCTCTGTCACTTGCTGTGACACTGGGCATCTTTGCAACCCAATAAGGCACCTTCTGATGTGCAAGAGAGTTTTGCATTATGTGTGGTGTTCTGCTGCTGCTAGAAATGTTCTCCTGAATACCTGTGCAGGTGCTGATAACTGTGGCAATAATGTGCTTGTTGTCATTTACTTGCTTAATTAGCAGCCTAATATCCTGGTCCGGTTAATGCCCATAAGAGGAGGTTTATTAGTGGTACAAAAGCTGTTTAAGCCTTATAAACTCCTTCCAGTTTCATTGGTCTGCCAATATCTTCTGGTTGAGTGATTCTTTGCTGATTCACACTTTGCTTTGCCACTGCTGTTTCTCAGCTGAATGTTTCTGGGTAATCAGAAAGCACTTTGACAAAGTGACAGACACTAGAATAACAACAACAAAAAAAATATCCCCGAACTGATTTTAAAAGAGAAAAGAAAAATATATCTGAGTTGACTAGTCTGGTGATTTTACATCATCTCCAAAGCACTAGGGGGAAAGAAAAGGAAGAAACCAACCAAAAATTGAAAATACAGGCAAGTTGCAGGATGACATGAGGTTTGGCGCTGTCTTGGGTTAATAAGTCATATCCAGTCTGAGAGGTTAGATAATATGCTGAGAAGTGTAGCTGTAAGGTAATGTTTCAAATATAAAGAAAAATTATTCAAGGGATGCTTAAAAGAGGTTATTTTTAAGCTTAGTGTCAGCTCAAATGCCAAAACTGAGAGTAGTCTACTGGAACTTTAAATCTAAAAGGTATATGACCCCTCAAGATATGCTAATATTGATCTGTTCAGTAAGGGTTTTTTCTCTTGACCAGACTGGTCATAAATTAGGAGCGCAAAGTTCTAGTGAAAATGTGGGGTTGAATTCTCATTTGATGCTCAGGAGAACTGCTGTACTAAAAGTTTACCCATTTTGTGTAGGATTTAATTGGTCTGCAGCAACACCAGCTTCGACTGCAGGCAAAGATCAACTCCTCAAATTACACAGGATTTTTGTATTTTCAGGCTCAGGGAAACTTTTGACCACTCAAATGAGAGTGAGTAATCACAGAACCGCAGAATGGTTTGGGTTAGAAGGGACCCTAAAACTCATCTCATTCCACTTTGTGCCATGGAAAGCGACACCTTCCGCTAGACCAGATTGCTCCAAACCCAACCCAGCCTGGGAGGAGCCTAATAAAAAAATGTATAAAATTTATTCAGGATCCTAAAAGTTGAACCTGAGGCCCATGAGTCTGGTGGAGGGAAAATATTATGACAATGTAGAAGTTGGTAACCTGGGTGTTAGCACTTCTTTGCTTTCTTCCTCTTCCTTTATTCCTGTGTGCTGTGTCTCTCTTTTCCTCTTTCTCTTCTTACAGTACTTGAGGCAAAATATTGTTTCTTATGGCATTTGTAAGGAATTAAAAAATGTAGACACATTCTAAGGGAGATCCAGCACAGCTATGATAATTAAAATTAAAATAGAACTGTAAAGGTTGCAAAATGACAGAGTTCAGTGCAAAAATGTAATTACTTTTTTTTTTTTCCTGCAGAAAAGAGGATCCAGACATTCCCTATAATTTAAATGTGACTGACAGTAGGAATAAGACAAGCACAGTCAATTATGTCCCTGATACTTTATCAAACCTGTATGGCTGGATGGCTCTTCTCTTGGATAAAGAGACTTACACATTGACATTTGACAACCCTTTGGTCAGCAAACAGCTCCAGGTAACACAAGAAGGTTTTATAATTCCAAAATTATATCTGGAAGAGATAATCACACTTTCATATCTTTGGATGAACACAGAGGAAAAAAAGAGTTAAGTGCACTGAGAAAATGTCTCTGTATTTATAGGCTTAGATAAGATGACTGATAAGAGAGATGACTCTCTCATCTCTTACATAAACTCTCAGTAGTCATCTGGAGCAGGAAGGTGATGAAATCATGGAATGGCTTGGGTTGGAAAGAACCTTAAAGCTCATCCAGTTCCAACCCCTGCCATAGGCAGGGGTGCCTTCCACTCGACCAGGTTGCTCCAAGTCCCATCACACCTGTCCTTGGACACTTGATGATTTTGGATATTTTAGGTGAAAGTTCAGTTGTGGGGATTAGGAACCAAAAGGATTTTTACTGCCTTAAGTCATGTTGAAGCACAGTTTTCAGAAGACATTGTTCATCCTCACCTTTCAAAGGTGATGAGGCAAGTTGGTTTTTTCTGCATTTACCGTCACCTGCTGCTTAATTTTACATCTCTTTTCATGTTTTCAACACATATTTCCTGTGAGGAGCACCATCCTCTTTACCTCTTTATGCTGCATTCCACAGAGCTCTACAGACTCAGACATGTTTCTTTTGATTCCCTCTTCTCCAGTATTCAGTGACATTTAGCAACTTCAAGGCTGGGAATTACCTGCTGGTGGAACACAAGGATTTTCCTGCCCATCTCGAGGCTGTGGTGTCCTGTGGGACAAGGAGGGGACAGCCACTCCCGTTGCTACCTTCATACAGACACCACAGGGGCTGTGATTGGCATCTTGACAGCAAAGTGGGGAAGTTCACCTATCTGGGTAAGTGCAGTGTGGGGGGTTGTAATATGCATTTGTGATCACGAATGGTGACAGAGATGATGTCTCTTTAATTTAAACCCCAAATCTACTCAAGGCCAGCTTTCAACAGCCCTTCAATCAGTGAGTGAGAGGTCATTCCAAATGTTGATCAAATAGGTAAGTGCACGTCAGATCCATCCCTAACTGATTTATCTGATGCCTCGCCTAGCAACAAAAGGAATGTGCCATAAATAGTGGATGGTGTGACATCAGTTGTATTGGAATTGGGTTTTTTGGAGTGGTAAAAGCATTCCACTAATGACATCTCTTGTCATCTGGTCCTATATCACAAGTATCATGAATAAATCATGGTCATCTTGCTAGACTGAGCCCACTAAAGGTGGTAAGATTACTGGGAGAGAATTTTTCCTAGACTTGGAAACTTTCAAAGGCATCTTAGACCCTTGCCTATGTGACTTTGTACATGAGATCATGGAGTGTGCTGGTCTTTTATTTTTTTTTAAGAAATGGACATTTTCCATAATTCCCATTCTTGGGTGAATAATTTTATAAATGTCTACGCTCTATATGTCAAAAACAAGGTAATTATTGTTGACTTTATTAATAACAGCAGAACTAGGATCACAAATATATTTTGGTGTCTTTGAGAAGATTAGCTTCTGCTTCATGACTCATACCAGGAAAGTAAAGATGATGATTTTCATTATAACAGATTATTTTTTCACTCTTCAGTTCCATTGAATTGAATGAATTTCCCTTGATTTTGCACTACTGAAATGGGATGCAAATGGCTTTCTCATGTAGGATGCCTTTAGAAAAATCATTGTGACAGTGGAGAGGAAAACACTCCTGGAATGAGGGCAGCCAATCCAAGGAGCTTGGTCTGGCAACAGTGAAAATCAACCAGTGTGGAAAATCACATTTGGGGAGAAGTAGGGAAGCCCAAACCTTAACCTCAGTCTGAGGATTACAGGTGCTGTGTCCACTTTTGGTCCTTCAGCAAGTGCCACAATAACTTGTGTTTAACATTTTAGCTCTAAAAATGGGCTGTTTGTACCCAAGCATCAAATTATAAAAGACCCCTGTGCTTGCTAAATTCCAAACTGTACTGGTCACCATCTGAGAGTCTGCCTGGTCTAGACAAAGGTCCTGTGACTGGAATTTGGCCAGCATTATAACCAAGCAGATTACTGGGGTCCTGATCTTAGTTCTGTGTCCTGGACCTGTTTAGATACAGTTCAGGTGTAGATTGGCTATTATAAATTTAGCTGTTGTGTCTAAGCCTTGCCAGAGATTAAGTCAAGTATTTACTGAAAGAAGAAAAAAGTTTTATTATTTCTGTTTACTAACAATGTAAATTTGTTCCTTTAAATATAAAAGATGACTGCATTTCAGTTTGCATATCCTGAACTGCGCTGTCAGAGCAGTATGGGAAAGCTCAGAGGATGGCATCTGTAGCTTGGCCTCTGCTGTTGAAAATAGAGGAGATGACAGTCTTGGGAAGACTGGGACAAAAGTGGTCTGGCCAGCATATGTCACTCCTGCATCACAGATACTTTTTTCTCCTTCTCTTGCCTTACTTTCATCTTGATTTGTTATTAAATGAAGAGCTCATTGTGGTTCCTCATTATAATAGAGAGAGAAACAATCATCCATAGTACAGCAGGGGAAATTTATGAAAACACCTAACATGTATAATTCATGCTGTGAACATTTTCTGCCAGGACTTTTTTAGGAGTGAGATCAATAATTCAGTGTCAGGTACCTAATATCCGTGCTGTCGGTGTAGGGTGAAAGTCTGAAACAAAGCAAGCAGATTCCTGGCCCTGGTGTGGGATTTAATTTCTCTCTTTCTCTCCACTTTGTAGGCTGAGAGGGTGAGGATAATTAGCCAGCAGGGCAGATTCATGGCATGTGGTGGAGTTTCCATCACTCAGGGTCCTTAGAAGATGCTTGGCCGTCTTTTCAGGGAAATGTGCTCCAGCTCTGCAAGAAGCTATTAGACACCTCATGAGGGGAGATTCATGCTCTGGAGGAGGTCAGAGAAAGCTGCCACAATAGTCCCTTCTGGCCTTAAAACCCCACCAGTCCACCCACCCACCCAGAGGGGACAAGGCTAGAAGCTCTGGCCTTCAGAACATCTTCCCGCCTAACACTGCAAGTTGGCTCTTTTGGATTTTATTTTTTTTAAAAAAATATTTTATTTACATTTAACTCTATGAAATAATTAGCCAACTAATTAATCCCGTTTACAAGCTTTGTCGGATTCTTCAGCTGTCAGTCATGCCCGAGCCCGGGGCCGGCGTTGAGTCTTAGCTCCCTCCTTCATCAGACTTGGTCTCCATGGCTACAGGCTGCATCTGCTGACACCCCACTCTCTATTTACTGCTTAATTAAGAATTTCACGCTCAGCCCTTATCTGCTGCTAAGAACAAGAACACACTGTTAAGAAACTCCAAATTTAGGCTGCTGCACAAGGAAAGCCTTTCTTGTTGTCCTGACTGCATGGAGCCTCTTTAACTACCCTCTTGGCAACTGCTCTGCCACCCTTCAATCAAAAATCATTAAATGGGGCAGAGATAATGAGCATGTAGCATATCAAAAGGAGGATGTTTGCTCGGGCTAAGGAGGAAAAGCTGTGAGGGCCTATGAGCAGCCGCCACTTCAAAGGGAGAAGGGGCTGATAAAGAGTCATTTGTTCCTGTTTGACTTATGTAAAAGGTCTGGTATGTCGCAGCCCCGTCTAGCAGACGCGGGTCCCCCCTCTCCAGGCTCGTGTGTCAGCGCTCGGGCAGCTGGGCGCAAACAGCATCAGCCCGAGCATAAAATCACTTGACTCCGCGGCGACAATGGGCACTTGTAGGGGGTGGCGGAGGGAGGGCCGGGGGACAATGGCAAGACAATTATTGCAGCTGCTCGGGAGGGCCATAATTCTTCCTGCCCAAAGTCGGCGGCTCTGGCGGGGCGGAGGGGAGAGCTCCAGCGTATTAGTCATCCTCCAACTTTTGGAAGCGCTTCGGTGGGGTTTCGACAGCTGCTGGTGTACCACCTCTTTGCAATAATTGTACATTCTGGCAGGGGTCAGCTCACTTTTGACCCTCTGCTTTTGTGCCCCTCAGAAAGCCTTTTAGGGCAAACTGTGGGGAAGTGGCAGGGGGGCATTACTTCCAAAATTAACGTTGGTAAATACGGATCAGATGCCAGCTCATTAATGAGCAGGCTCCTGAATTCACACAGCCTTTTTACTCAGGCCTGCATGGGGGAGAAAATGGGGAGAAGGGGAAGGAAAACCCCGTGACTGAGAAGATATTGTTATTCAAATGAAGCAGGCAGCCGGATCACCTTGGCCAGAAGTTCGCATTGGGCTCAGGCTTTCTCCAAGCCCTCTTCCATCCAAAATTGCCTGGCGTCATGCAAGTGTTTGTTTATCTTTGAGGGAGAAAAAAAAAAAAAAAAAGGTCTGTCTAACACAAAAGGCAAGAAAATGGACCGTATGGAGGGGATTAAAGGAGTTAAGTTGCTCTGATGGTTGGAGGTCTGTAAATTAGGCTTGGGAGCAGGAGAATGCTGAGTGCTGAATGGGGAGAAATAATTGTAATAGAGAATGTTTCTGTTTTATGGGCATTGATCCTATTAAAAAAGATAGTCACTGCTACCTACATACAGGAAACTCTGTTAGCCAGCCTCTAAACCACTTTAAAAATCAGCTTTTCAGACCTTTTTAAAGGAATCTGCATTGAAGGACAGGTAACCCCAAGTCCCTTCTGGATGCTGGGTGAAGGGGAATTTTAGTAAGCTTAAAAATTCCCATGCCAGTCATTTCTACATCATCAGCTTTGTTTTAACATGGTTCATGGCGTCACCCTGATTTTCTCTGGGGCACCCTATGTGTTAAGAGGAGTGATCCTCAAAGGTCATTGTGGGCCTGCAATGGTGGTGTGACTGAAATACTCATGGGCTGTGGCTCAACCACCTTTCAGGGGAGTGAAACATGATATGACCATGATGAATCAAGAAAAGAGAGAGCAATTATTGTAACAAGGGTGGTGGGAAGAAACATCCCACTGGGACATCTGGGATATTTTTTAGGAGAAATATCCTTTGTATATTGCAATAATAACATTATGAGCTTTTTAAGTCTGTTACAAATTTCAGCATATGGTGCCACAGCATGGTACTCCTCCTTGGTTAAGGTCTCTGGGCAATACTGGAACTGGCTAAAAACCAGAGACATGTTGTTTCCTTTTAGTTCACTTTTGAAATGTTTAAACAGTTTTCTTTTGTAATGAAACAAAGTGTTGGCTTCCTCCACCTCCAGATTTCTCTTGGCTTTTTTTTTCCCCCCAAAATTGAAGTGCTGGACAGAAACGTTATTGAAAACATCACTGAAAGGATTATAAAACTTTTTATTTATCCCAAATACATTTTTCAGTAGACACAACTTTTATGGAGATGGGTCATCCTGCTGAATTTGCTCAGGCTGCTCATGTGTGAGTTGTTAAGAGGGCCTGAGGCTCAACCTCACATTACTGCTGTGTCAGAAGCAGGTTTACAATTTCCATAGTTCTTAAAAAATAATTTGATTATACTTAGTGTCTTTTCTAGATTCCTAAAGAATGATCTCACTTCCATTAGGCTCTGTGGGTTTCTGTAATTGCTTTGTATAGGATGAAAAACACTCTTAAGAATGTTTGTTTCTAATATTAAAATACAGAAAATAAATAAACACAGGTATTCTCTGCAGCCCTGTTGCCTGGGGGTAAAGGAGAATCCTAGGTGAAAGACATGAAGAATGGAGTTAATTCTTTACAGAGGACTGATTGTACAAGGATAAGTCTTTTCTTCCAGCCAGATAAGACTCACCCATATCAGTTGTTTCAGAGAGCCAGTTGACCAGATGTGGGCTGCTCAGTGACTTCCATGAAATGAAAGTCAGTTCTTTACAAAGAGTGCCCCTTGTAATCATGGAATCATAAAATGGTTTATGTTGAAAAAGACCTTCAAGGTCACCAGGTCTAACCTGTGACCCACCCCCACCTTGTCACCCAGACCAGAGCACTGAGTGCCACATCCAGCAATTTTTTTAACAGTTCCAGGCTTGGTGACTCTACCAACTTCCTGGGCAGTCTGTAGCAATGCTTAGCCACCCGTTCCAAAAAGAAATTCTTCCTGATGTCCAACCTGAACCTCCCCTGGTGCAGCTTGAGGCCATTTCCTCTTGTCCTGTTGCTAATTACCTGGAGAAGAGACCAACACTCACCTGGCTATGACCTCACTCCAGGGAGAGTAATAGGATCCTCCCTGGGACTCTTTTTCTCCTGGCTGAGACCTCTCCACCCTGTTCCCTCAGTTGCTCAATTTTTGTATTAGACACAAAGAGATAAAACAACCTTCTCCTGGTGGGTGAGCTCCTGTCCTTCTGGCATGGAAGCAGAGAAACCAGAGAGTGCAGCGGTTACAGGAATAAGGTGATGAAATGCCATTATAATCCTGTCAGGGTTTTTTGATTGTGAGATGTCTTCAGGAGGAATTTCACACAAATGGCAATGTGCTGTAAGCAAGAATCAGTGTCCATAAACCCAAAGACATATATACATATATATTTGTGTGTGTGTATATATATAAAAATATAAATAAAATTTTATCTATCTGTTTATATGTATATAAAATGGATTTTTACACCTCCCTACTTCATTGTCCTCTTTATATCATACTTCTGTGTATCTCCTGCAGAAGATTCTTACAGGGGATGACAAAACACCCTCTCACAGGTTCTCCAGTTTCTAGAGGTGTGTCTTCACTGTGTTGTTGATTGTGCTGTCTAAGAAGTTTTGATTTCCTGGTGATGGATGTTAGCCCAATTGATGTTAAATAGCATGGAGCTGCTTGTTATTTGTAAGTCAGGCTATTGGAGCCATTTATCCTAGTTTCAGCCCTTCCTAATATCCACAGGCAAAATTCCGAGTCACTGCAAAGCTGATAAAAGACTGAGTTGCTCCTCCTTCATGTTCACTCAAGGAGCCCTGAACCAGGAAAAGTTACCAGCAGTATCATCCAGAAGGCCTATATTTATGATTCACAGCCCAAACATCCAGGAGGAGCTGTAATAAGGCAGAAAATTGATGAGGCTTATAAAGGTTTTATACAACTAAACCCTGGAGCCTTATAACTACATTTTGCCAAGAGTCACCTTAATTCAATGTTTACTAATGATGTCCTTCATCTGTAGTGCCTGTATCTCTTCCTGTCTTGCAAAACCCAGTGACAACGTACTCAGGAGCAAAACAAAACCACCAGAAGGACTGTGTCATTGTAGCCTTGATTAATCCCAAGGCCTTTATCTTTCTTGATCAATTTTTAGGAGTATTTGTGGCAAAAGGCAACTAAACACTGTTGATTCACAACCATTGCACTTTACACCCCGTCAATATAAATAATTGTACAAATTACAAGGATGTGGAGTGTTCTGGAGAGAATTCTGACCCTGATTCTTATGCTCATGTAAGGGGTATGAATAACTTATAATGGTTTGAATTGTCATGCTCTCTGGTGGGATGGCACCTCAAATACGAGAAACTTTTATTATTGCCCTGACTCTGGACAGGACAATGATAAAACTCTGTACTGAATTAAGTCTTAATGGTTCCTTTCTTCATCATGTAACAGGATTGAACCCCATTATGAGGTCTATGCACCATATTGATCAAGTTTTATGTCCCCTCAGGATTTAATTAGAACAGCTTTTCTCTAAAAATACAAACATCCTTAATTAGATGATTTCACTCCAGTGCCTGCAAAAGTAAGCAAAAAAACCCTCCAAAACCCTAACAAATCTCACAAGATATATTTAGCTGAAAAAGCATAGTATCAGGGCTTGGTTGTCTTGTTTTTCCTAAGCCTGTTGTATCAGCTTTGGCGACTGTTTTGCTCCTGTGAGAAGGAAAAGCACCATAACCATAAAAGTACACACAGATGTATTGTCTGAAAGCCACAAGAGCTGTGTCAGAGGCTTTAAATTAGCAGTTTCCTGTCATTTTTTTCCCCTCAAATGTTCACCTTGTGGCCACTCAAGGCAAGCTGCGGTTCAGCGTGAGCTCTGTGTGATGGTTTGGGACAGATTGACTTGACTGATACATGGATCAGATCCCAGCTTCCATTGGGAGAGAAGGTGTCACTGAAGAACAGGGCTGAGGCACCTGATTACTAATTAATCAGACATGAGAAAAACCTCATGGAATCAGTTTCTATTTAATTATGGAAGCCTCATTTGGCATAGGAGCATATGCTGCTAACTCAATCGAGTGCTTTCAACTGACATCAAATAGTAATTATCAGAAAGAATCAAGTTTTTTGATTATTCATACTAATTTATTGAACACTTAAAATTAATGAACCTCAGTTATTTTAAATTTGCTCAGTTGCACTGGGAGAAAAGGAGGGAGGTAGGAAAGGATGGGTTTCGCAATTTAAAAGTACAGAGACTTGTTTAAAGATAAAATAAGTAAATTACAATATGGCATGAATTCCCATCGGTGGGTTGATGCACACAGAGGAAAGTTCCAGGCATGTTCTGGAACTGAGGAAAGTTCTGACAATGGCTTCATTGATACAATTCTTCTACCCCCCAAAAAAATTCTTCCAACAACACTTTAGGGTCACCATAAGGGGCTGGGCAGAGGACAGGAGATTTATTTGTTTGTCAGAGTGTTTCTATTTTAACCTACAGTTGTTCCAGTCTGGTGACTGAAAGGAAGTGCCTTTATATGCCACTGGAGATGAAGAGGAGGTGGGATTTTAGCTGGGTCTGAAGCAGCTTTCTCCTGCTCCTCTTTGATTTGCATTATTCTGGCCCTTCTCCTGCTGACAATACACGGGCACAAAGGTTACCACTGTGATAATTGCTGCTGACCCCTTTTCACAGCAGAGAACACAGGGTCCCTGTCTCCAGTCTATAAAGTCTGACTAAAGCATCTCTTTCAGATACCAGATTCTGGGGGGAAAAAAAAAATAAAATCAAAACCTAAGTACAAAACAAAAGCTGTATTTCGCTGTTTGAGCCAGTTAATACATTATGCATTCAATGGTGTGATATGGCTTGTGTGAGTGGAACTGCTGTGGATTTATTGTGAGATAAATGAGATTTGAGTTCCAGCCTAGAATTTCTGATTGTTGAATGTTTTCTTTTTAGCTGTTTCTAATGAGTTGTCTTGAGACTTCCGTATCTGTAAATTAAAATGTGTTTGTTTAATCCTTTCTCAAAGCACCAAAAAAAAAGGGACAAAAAATGCTTAGAAAACATGTATAGTGCACTTAAAGAAAATGTTTTTGTAAGAAATGTATAATGTTGTCAGGAATTAATGTGTGCAAATTTATTTACTAGGTTTTTTCGTGTTAATTTGAAAGGCCTTGCTGTAAGTCCCTAAAATTCTCTGTGTTCAGTCACAGGAGCTGACTTAATTCAGGTCACACTGAGAGAGAAGGAAAGAGTGGCTTTACCTACCCCAGGTATGTGTCAGTCTGTGTCAGAAAACCTTGGTCTGGGAGTCACACCATTTCTTTTTTATGGCTTTTTCAGGAGTAAATTACTATTTTTCACTTCAATATTTTGTACATCTATCAAACCAGCAGAGGCTCTTGGTATTCATTTAGGCGTTTCATTGAGCCCTATCCACCATTGGTCAAGATAAATGTGTGATTCCACAGTATAAAACATTATAAACTTTTGCTGGGAAGTACCACAGCAGATCAGAAAGGTCATGGAGAATGTAATACAGAGTATTTTAGTGCTCCACAGTCTGATATTACTGCTCAGTTTCATGTTGAATCAGACAGAAAAATATACCAGAGACAAGGGAGACCTCTAAATTTTGGTATTTTTTGGATATTATCTGCCTTGCTATGTAGTGTATTAAAAATAATCACTTATGTGGAAAAAGGGTTTAGGGATATTTTGGCAGGGTGTTTATCCTAGCACAAACAAGTGATTGGAGAGACAGACCCAAACTTAAGGAACTCGACATGACTTTAATTTCTGTGTTTCCCTGTGCTGACAAAGAGAGGTTTTTTGTACGCCACAACATTACTGAGCTGGGTGTAGCCCCCAAAACCCAGGCATGTGCTTGCTCCCATCCCCAAAGAAGGTTTTCAATCCCCAGAGAAGCTTTTCTCAAGAAAAAAAAAAAAGCCAGAATTCCCTTTACAGTGTAGGGACAGAAGTAGGTGCCTCCAGAGGCCTCCAGAGGGAGGCCCTGCCTGCATTAGTCTAGGATTTACTAAACTTAGTGTGCAGGATTTTCCCTTGAAGGTTTCCCTCCTTCTCCGGCGGCAGAACAATCTTAGGGAGAATTAATCCATGGAGCCTGGCTCGTTAGCTCTCTAAAATAGAGGTGCAAGTCAGGCACCTGCATTTTGTGAACTTAGTTTCTCCTAATATTTTCCTCAGGCTCAGGAGTTTCCTTTTGGATTAAGCTGAAAAAAAAATTTTGGGGAAGGAGTAAGAGTTTCCATGTGTCTTGGTGAAACTGCTTTTCAAGGTCTTGGTCATCCCTTGAAACATGAAGGCTCCTGCTTTTCAGAGTGTTACCAAGCTTGTAAGAGTTGATCACTAATTATTTAAAAACTTTCATACTTTGGGAACGTATGGACATTCCCATGCCCTGGGAATTTAATCAAGCAGTTTTCTTTAAGCATGGAAAATAACAAAGAGCAGTTAGTGTTGCCTCATCAGTGACAAAAGGAGGATGTTAACTTCACAGATTCTTGTCTATCAAAGAAATGGTAATTCTTCCAGCTGCAGAAAATGATAATTCCGTCTTTATATGTCCTGTTTTGTAGTTCCTTCTGGTGCTGTCTTGAAATGGTCACAGCCAGAGACGTGGAACGGTGTGGGAAAAGGCTGGGGTGGATCCAACGGCAGCATCCCAGGCCCTGGGGAAGACGTCATCATCCTGCCAAGTACGTGAGGAGGGAAAGGTGTTTAGTTTCTGTGGAGGTGCTGGGCTCTGCCTACGCTGGGATTTATATTTGTGTCCCAGTATGGGCTCCTTGGCCCTGGTGACCATTCTGTTGTGTGCAGGACCCCACATTTGTTCCTTGTCACACAGACTGCAGTGCAAAAAGGTAATTTTTGGAAGAGAATGATAATTCTTTTCCATTTTCACATACACACCAACACAAGCACTTATACTGACTTTCAAGCTGAAGTGGGTTACAGGGCCCTTAATTCAGATGAGAATTTGTAAGACACAGAACCACAGCTCACAAAGAGATCATCTCTTGACCCATCTCTCTCTTTGTGTTTTGAGCAAGGATCATATTTTACATTTCTGCAATTGCATCACCTTCCATTTTATTTTCCTGTTGCAATTTCCACTTATCAATAGTAGCGTCTCAAACCATTTGCCATGGATGCCTTCTAGACATTTTAGCTTAGTGCTGTATTTCAACCTGTATTTCAGCTTTAGTTACATTTAAATCCCTGCTCATCTTACAACGTTACTTCATGAAAACTGGATTTTAGTAAATATATTAGGGAATTTGCAATAAAATCTGGAGAAAAAACTTGTGACAACCATTTTATACAAGAGCTGACCCTGCTTTGTCCAGGAAGTTGGTCTACATGAGGTCCTTTCCATAATTATTGAATGATCCAATCAATATTGTTTGATATGTACCTGAAATATTCTAGAACCTGATCCTGTCTCTTTTTCATTTGCTTGAAACCAGATAAGTCTCTCTACCTACCACAGCTCTACATTCTGGAAATTTGGATAACACTGCTTCATGTCTATTCCTCTCCCACATGGTTTTGGTTTACAGCTTTTGTGAAAGGAAAAGTTTGTGTTGGTATTTGGGCATGGAGGTTCAGTCATGGTTAGGGCTTCTCTGGCCTTTGTCATTAAAGATAATATATATATAGTTGAAGGTTATATTAAGAATTATCATCCACCTTCAATATATATTTAGTTTAATCTTCAATTTTCTGATAAATATGAAACCCAAAAAAACAAATGCTCTACTTTTTAAAATATTACTTTTCTTCAGTTCTGGGGGAAGCTTACATTGAGCTGAAGAGTAGATGAGGTTGGAGTTCAGGGAGAATTTGATCATTGAAAAGGTGGTCAGGCATTGGCAGGGGCTGCCCAGGGAGGTTTGGAGTCCCCATCCCTGGAGGTTCCTCAGGAATGACTGGATGTGGGACTCAGTGCTCTGGGCTGGGTGACCAGGTGGGGATTGGGCACAGGCTGGGCTCAGTGGCCTTGGAGAGCCTTTCCAGCCTTAATGATTTGGTGATTCTGTGATAACCAGTTCACCAATGTGAGACCATGACTGTAAAACGATCAGAACATTCCATGTGTCAGATGCAGATAGGAGGCACAGAGGTAAACCACAACTGACATAGAAGCAGAGGATGACAAATGAATAAATAAATAAATAGGCTTGGCTGAGGGTTGGAAGTTCTGTCGTTTAGATCAGATCAAGAGTAGAAGATGAAGGATGAATTTGTGATGCATGATGAATAAAACTCCTCTGTGACTCCTGCAAATGTGAGGGCCTGGGGCACATCCAGGGAAGGGCAATGGTACTGGGGAAGGGTCTGGATCACACTCTGAGACACATAGTGGGATTCTTGGGGCTGTTCTGTGCAGGGTCAGGAGCTGAACTTGGTGATTCTTCTGAGTCCCTTCCAACCCAGGTTATTCCATGATTCTATGGTTCTATAAAAATCTTTTCACTTCCATTGCCAGAGTAAATGTGTGTGTTGGTTGATCTGCAGAAACTATTCTCCTCTCCAGCATCTTTCTGGAATCCTCCTTTGATTTTTTTCCTGAGAACAAAAACACAAACACAAACACAGGCTGTCTATCACACTATCTATTTTGTTGCATGTCTATCTTTTCTGATCATCCTCTCTCTGTTTTATTTCTGCTCTCCCTCTTCATTCCTGCTGGTTTGGAGGTGTTGAGACACTCACTGGTATTTGAATCAAGAGTACAGGGTCTTAAACTGGAGTCATGGTCCTCACCAGGGTGATAAGGGAACTGGATTTGTTGCTTAAATTAGGCAAGAGGAATTTTCTGTCCATTTCTCATGCTTTGCTTTTCTGCTACAAGTGTTTGAGTTTCCACTTTAAAGGAAATCAGCCCCTTGCTTGGATCCAAAATCTAAAATGAAATCAACAATTTTAAAATATAATTGTAGCATTTTATGGATGTTTCTCTTCCCATTTCCACTGGCTTGTGCAGACTCTGCTAAACTCAGAATGACCCCAGATGGCTTCAAAAAAGTGAGAGTTTGTTCTTAGGAGAACAAATATTCTACAAACCACCCAAACTTTGTGCTGCTATGCACACCAAAATAAGTTTTTGTGATTCACTCCTGGCAAGATGCAGCTGTATCTTACTCTTTGCTGTCTTCTGGTTACTTTAAATTCTCTTCTGGGAGCCATCTACAATGATTTTCTGATTGAAAGCCAAGACATGAGCCTGCTTCTGGAATGCTGTGCATCACTGGCTTAGTCCTTTCAGCCCCCAAAGAACAGTTTTAGAGTCATAAAAGCAAATGATAGATGATTAGTGCTCATTTCTAGTGTGAAGAGGTACAGGGAAAGACTTTGGTCTGACACTGTTGAAATTCTTGACTGAATGTGGATTCATAGAGTTCACTGTAGAACTGGGCCACTGCCCAAATTTAGCTATTGAAGGATTCAATTTGCTTATTTAACAAAATAAGCAGAATTGCAACATTAAGGCTACTTCATGGGCTGTTCTCAGCAAGGTTTGAAAAGGTAGAAAACACCTCTATTAGCAAAATATACACATTTAGAAACCAGATTTTTGTGTTCTTACTTGGTGTTTGCTTGACATCCAGAGATCTGGCAAGCTTGGAAATTGGGATCGTGCACTAAGTTCTTTCTTTTTTTGCCTGGTTTGACTCCACAGGCTTAGTACAAGGATAATTTTCACTTGCAGCAAAGATGGGTTCCTCATGTAAAAGTGACTTTTAGTGTTGGTGTGTTGCTACAATTCCCCTCAGTGTCTGTCTCCCCAGTGGATATGAGTCTCTTCCAGCCTGATCTGGAAATCCTGAGCTCAGGCTGCCACAACTTGTGCTTTTATCCCTGGAGGTTCATCCTCCAGAGCCACAGCCATCCCACAAGGACCTCTCACATGCATCAGGCTTCAGCAGCCACACCACCTTGGAAAACAAGCTGGAGGAGTTTAGTCATGCCATTCCAGCAGCCAGAAGTGGCATTAGCTTCCCAAAGCCCTGGGATTTTAAGGGCTTTGGTTTATGGTTTTTAGTGTGACACACTCCTGATGCAGCGTGCTCTGGGTGGAAGGAGAATGTGTTATAATTCCAAGCAAAGGAATGCTGTTTTGAAGGGTATTGATATGATATCATGTAGCCTCAGGCAATTTCTATCGTCCTTTTTTTTTTCCTCTCCAGTGGTGGAATTCACTCTGTTCTTCATTTTCTGATTTTGATTCTCTTTGAAGTTTTTCTGTTTGAAGAGATGAATGCTGGAGTACTGTATCCCATATAATAGCTCCTCTGTTGTGCCTGATTTCCATTCAATGGCATGCTATGGTGTTTTATACAGCAGTGTGGTGATCAAAGGCATTTTGTGTCATTGCTGGAGTCATTAGTGACTTCTCAGTATTGTACATCTGAACATTAAGACTCTGTCATACCTGTGAGGTTTTTGTCTGAAGAAAGTGTATGTACAATGAAATATTGCCCTGTTTTCAAGCTCAAGCTATGGTTTGCTGAAAGTGGTTTCTTGCCGTTATATGAATATTTTCATGGTGGGAAAACAGCTCCAGTTTGTCTTTCTCTGAAGGTAAATCCTTTGAGCTCAGTGACCTAAAGTTTATTATTCTAACTGCTAAGGCGTATCTCCCTCTATGAGGTAAATGAGTGTATTCTGTAAGGAAGTTGCCTTTGAATCTGTTTGCTTTCCTCCTCAAGTGTGGAAAGACTTTTTTTCCCCCTCAAAGGAGTGTTCTGTTGTTTCTACAGAGCAACATTTCACCCTCTGAGGACTTCACACCCCAAGCATCACACCCCAGAGTGTTGTCCTTTTAAACTGAGGAAACTCTAAGCTTGCAGAGATATCTCTGAGTGGGGGAATTTCTCACTCCTGTGTTTCCAGGCCCACACACATGATGCCACAGTTACAGAGCAGTCAGCATTTCCTTTATAAAACCTTTTTTAGAAAGATGTGCAACTCAGCAAAAAATGTCCGTTCTAGACTGAAATGTGACATATAAATGTCATGCCTGGGAGCGCTGCTTTTTTTCCTTGTAAAAATGTTTCAGCCTGTGTTTGATGAATATACTTATGGCCTTTGTCAACTGCAGCTTTTTGCCACATTCTTGAGTTGTGATTTCACAAACTAGATTCCTCTTCTGTCTGAGAGAGACCATTTTAACAACATCTCTCCTGTTCTCCTCTCTGTTTCATATCCTCACATCCTGAGCCTTCCCTTCACAGCTCTACAGGGTATGGGACTGTCCTGTAAAGAGATTACAGACAGGAGTCTCTTCATGCCTGTAAAAATATATTAAACACTAACACCATAAGATTTAGGGGGGAAAAAAAAGAAATGCACTTGCTCCCTAGAGAATTCATCTGAATGCCGTGAAAATTTTGCATGCTTGAAAGACATTTCAGCCCAAGGATGCAGGGAATTTGTTTTAGGATGAGGGGTTCAGATTAACCATGGCTTGCTGCTGTATTTGGTGTAGTCCTTGAGAACAGAAGTCCTGGGCTTTCAGGGTGCTCATGGCCAGAGAGAAAGGATAAAAAGACAGAGGGGAAAAGAAGAGGTGGGATAATTGATTCACAGGGTTAAAGGCAGGAATATGTCAGTAGGAAACAAATGAGTCTGTAAGCAGAGCCAGAACTCCAAACATGAAAACAGAACCTGAAATAAAGTTTTCCTTTCCCTTGAGGTGAAACTTCAGGGTTGCAAAACCAAGGAGTAAAAAACTAGAATATGCTGCTATTAAAGACAGCTTACTAATATTTTCTTTCAGTCCACTTCTGAGTGTACTTTATGTAGATTTTCACAGAATCATATTGATTATGTTTCCTGCAAACAGGGCATGGAAATTTTCTTAAATCTGTATGCTAAGTAGTTTGAGCCACTCCTTGATTACATGATTTTTGGCAAGGACTTTCTCTCTGCTACCCAGTGTGTGGTCATTTGTGTTCCCATCCAAAGCAGTTGCCAACATCCACAGGGGGAAGTGAAACTGTTAAGTAGCTGAACTACTTCCCAAGACACTTCATGGTTCTTATATACCACACAAAACCAGTTTCAAATGTCCCATTCTCACCGTTCTGTTAAAATCCTCCAGAAAAATATGTGTGTTCCTTAACCTCTCCTGCTTTCTATATCTATGCCTTGCAATAAATGTTTATGAGAATGAGAGTCACAGGCAATCTCTCTGTGTAGGGTAGAGCTGTCATTATGTTGAAGACTTTTTTTTTTTTTTCCTGCAATCTTTCTATCAAAGCCATTATTAGATCATATTATTGAGCCCCTTGTTAGGGAAACACCTTGCTTTTCCTTCTTCCAGGAACACCCACTGACTGAGAGATGCACCATACTCTTCCTTTGTCAATAATGAAAGGGCATGGAAATCACAGTTTCAGGGCCTGAGCTGTTTTCCAGTGCAATCAGCTGAGAAGTTCTCAGTGACATCCAAGAGCATTAGATGGGCCCTGAGGGTGGAATTCACCTCTGTGCAGCGAGCTACCTCTAAATGATCCACCATTTACATCCTCGCTCATGTCCTACTTAGAACGCTTAAGAGGCATTTTAAAGGTTCTCGGGCTGCAGACTTGCAGCTTTAGGAAGCAGCAGTGATGTTGTCATTGTACTCAAGCCACAACAGTTTCCACTCTGTTCTGAAATATAAAAATATCCCCCTTGCTTTCTCCTTATGGATCTGAGGAGATGGTGCTTTTCCCTGGTCATTGTTTACTGGTTTTTAGAGGGGAATATGAATGTAGAATGGAGGAACTCATGGTGGACCTGGCAATAATCTCTCAAAGTTCTTTTCCAGCCTTAATGATTCTGTGGTTCTATGAGGCTTCCTGCAGGTTGTGTTTGTGTAATAAGCAAAGTTTTCCTCTTGGATGGTGAGGGAGAGGTGAGTTTTCATACACTAAACCTAGGAGAGCAAAGCCAAGGTGAAAAGAGGAAAAAGTGGTGACAGAGAGACACTGGAGGTAGTTCATGGTGTGTGGCAGCAGTTTATCACCCTGATCACTGTTGTTGACAAGGTGGGGACTTGCAGGCCCTTTGCACCAGGACGCACCTCAGTGATACTGTTGTTTATTTTTCCATTTCCATCAATCCTAGAATCCCAGAAGAGTTTGTATTTGAAGGGACCTTAAAGCTCATCTTGTTCCAACCTCTGCCATGGGCAGGGACACCTTCCACTAGACCAGGTTGTTCCAAGCCCAGTCCAACCTGGCCTTGAAGACTTCCAAGGATGAGGCATTTTGTAATTTTTGTTCTACCCAAAAGAATTCTCTTGTCCTCTTCAGTTCCATGAGGCAAAAATGGGAAAGATGGAGAGAGACTGTTTACAAGGGCCTGGAGTGATAGGACAAGGGCTAATGGCTTCAAGCTGAAAAAGAGTAGGATTAGATTAGATATTAGGAAGAAATTCCTCCCTGTGAGGCCCTGGCACAGGTTGCCCAGAAAAGCTGTGACTGCATCCCTGGAAGTGTCCAAGGCCAGGTTGGATGGGGCTTGGACCAGCATGGGATAGTAGAAGGTACCCCTGCCTATGACAGGAGGTTGGAACAAGAAGATATTTAAAGTCCCTTTCAACCCAGGCCATTCCATGATTCCATGAAAACCAATCTGAATAACATGAAATTCGAGCCAAGCTGACATTCTTCACCAGCTCACCACACATTTTTGACAAGCGGTGTCGTCTCTCTGCCATTGACCTAAACAACCCTCTGCTTTGTTTCCCAGACAGGACTATCCTGGTGGATGTGGTTCTTCCCCCTCTGAGAGGACTCTACATTCTGGGGACCCTCGAGTTCCCCAGCAACTCCAGCAACGTCCTGAGTGCAGCCTGTGTCGTGGTGCTGGGGGGTGTGCTGAGAGTGGGTGAGTGAACAGCTGATCTGGGGGTTAATTTCTGCTCTTGATAGGAAAAAAACCTGTGGAGAACAACTTAGAATGTCACCATAAACATGCTGTCCAACATAATGCCCCTGGCTATCTGGAAATCTGCAGTTTGGACACCCAGAATCCATGTGGAGCACGACGATTATCCACTGGAGCTAATTACCTACTCCTTAAATAGCAACACATTACAAATACTGCAATCTGCACCTCACTCCTGGTTTCTCTAGGGCAGAGATTTTATCTGATATGTGTAAAGGTCCTCCCTACTTCCTGTGGGGTTGCTTTATGAGACAGTAACTCCTCAGGGCAGGATCTGCCCTAGTGTTCAGGCAATGCCTGGTGCCTATGGGCGTTAATACGACACTTTTTGTGGCACAGAAATATTTAAAGCCAACATAAACAGAGTCACGGAGTATTCTCTGAATGCCTGGAAATCCTGCTGGGGTATGAAACATCTGGATTCAGCACACTTGTTCCTCTCATCCCTCTGTGCAGATGAGCACCAGGACCACAGGAAGGTACTACCTTGCCCCAACTTCCAGCTGTCTCACAGTCCCCAAAGTCACCGGGGCTGTTCCGTGTTATTTACAACAGACAGGACTGGTGTTTTTCCACTCTGAAGTAATTACCCACATAATTCCCTTTAAATATCAAGGCTTCTAAAGCCAGGCATTATATTTACTTACAGGAATCCTTAGGATGCTGGGATCACATTGTTGATCATTGCTTGACCTTTCTCAAGATTGGTTTCATGAACTTTAGAAAGAGAATTTGTTTGTGTAATCACCTCCTGAGAAAGTCTGCTTCAATATTTGTTTGTTGTTAATCTCAAGGGACTGTTTAGTTAATATACTGGCTAAAAAAGTTATTTTGATGTCCTGTGCTTTTCTTTGGAAAAAGAGGTTGGAAAACTTAATCTGGGAGGTTAAAAGATATATATACTTAAAAGAATGTCAGTCATTTCTTACTTAGACTCCTTTGCACTTTAAATATGGTTTCATATTGGTTTTAAGAAAAAGCATGTGTTCATTGCTAAAAACACTTATTAAAAAAACATTGAGGCACTTTGCTGCACAAACTCCCCTCCAGCACATCTGTGAGTAGTAATGATATTAAAAACCAAACAGGTATTTGCAGCTGTTGAGTCGCAGTCCAGCCTCTCCTGGAGAGCTGTCCTTGTTTCAGCTGTGGGATGAGGGGTGGATAGAGACTCTGCAGGTTTCCCACGTCTCATCCTGGTTTCTCTGCCTGCATGTAGATCTGGGAATGCCTGTTTTTTCCCTCCCTTCCCCTTTCCCTTCCCATGTGTTCAAGGCCTTACGGTAACGTCTTAGAGCCCATCTGTCCAATCCTGCCTGTTCCATGCCTGAAGGAAAGGTTTTGAAGCCCATCTGTCTGACTCCACCACGCCCTAAAGAAATCTTGACACAAAACAGATAATGAGACAGTTTAGTAAACAGATTTAATAGATGTGGACATCAGTGTTCAGCATTGCCTGAGCAGGATCTCAGGTTGGCATCATGTGAGCCAAATCCCCAGGTCCTGCCTGTTGTGTAATTTCTCCATGCCCTGTTTTCATCATAGCAATCTATGGCCACATGCTGTTCTTTCTAATTCTGTGGCCTGGGACAAAGACTTTCTGGTAAAGCTAGAGCATTTTGTTCCCTTAAACTCCTAAAGAACAATAATCAGTTTAAAAATTCATCTTATTTGGGTTTGGTATCCTCCAGAGCACTTGACTTCTTCTCTGCAGAGAAAAAACAAAGTCAGAAGGTTAAATCATGACCATAAATGGACAGGAACTAAATGATGATGGGAAATATGGGAAATATGTAAGAAGGGGAAAAAAAAAAAGTGTATTTATAGAGTTTATCAACCATAACAAGAACCTAATTAATTTCATTGAAACAATAATTTACAGGCAAATTGGGATGAGAAAATAGCAATGGTTGGGAAATCAGAATTTTTGGAACACCCTTGACCGTGCAGGGTCAGTCATCACTTTTCTCTTTAATGTATGATCACAGTCCATGTGAACTATGATCCCTGGAAGATGTGAGATGATTTAAGATCCACAAAGAACTCTGGAATACCCAAAGGAAAATATGTGGATTTACCCCCACAGGAATTTCTCTGGTGCTTCCTAGCTCTTCAGTGGATCCAGGGAAACTTTCTGATTATTTTTACTTTCATCATCCTGCCTCTAACATAAGGAGTTTCTCTTTTTCACTTTATCCTTCAAAGTCTTTTATTTGATGGTGATGTTTGCAATAGAATTTTAGTTGCAACATTTATTTCTATTTCTGTGCACTATGATACTGTAAAAATTAGCCATTTTTCCAGTTTATAGAGAGTTTGAGATTCAGAGAGAAAGCAAAATACTAAATATCATTAGCGCATCCGTGTCAAAACAAGATAAGAAATGGTGAGTTCAACATCTCACTGTTGTTTTTCCATTCTCAGCTAGAATGAATTTCATTTTAACCCACAAGCATTAAAACTCAGATGAATGTGCAGAAAGTGCCCTGTTCCACTGCTGAACAAAGCCCTCAGCTCCCAATAAAGCTGAAGAAAATGCTGAAGTTCACTTGGCACACATTGATCCGTTGGACTCGTCCTGAACTAAGCTGCACTCAGCTGCTCTTTGCTGGCAGGCTGCTTTTGCATTTTATAGTAGAGCTCGCCAAGTAATTATCCAGATAGGATTTCTCTTTTTAGTTTCAACTTGTCACATTCTTTCCTTCGCATATCTCCTGATGGCTGCTTGTCAGTCATGTCACTCATTGGAGGAAAGAAGCCTAAGGTCATCATTAGCTCATGGCTTGATTGTCTGGAGAGAGAACCTCAGACAATTCTAATGCCTCCTATCTTGCTTGTGGTAAGAGCTCTAATGCATTTATTCCTCTTCTTTTCCAGGAAGAACCCCCATACTGACTTGTCAAAAGGTATATCAGTGTATTTCATTAAATGGCCATGTGTTAGCAGTAAATAAAGAACAATAATTAGGGCACCAGTGAGTTTCACCAATTTTCTGTCTTTTCCAACTTCTTCAGCACCTCTGTTGTGTGGGCCCCATCTTTAGCTGTGGGCTGAGTCCCACCCTGCAGTCACACATCATCCCTGCACACCTGTCCAACTTGTATGAAGAAGGGACTCTGTTGGTGTAACAAGATGTGTTTTCATTCCAGATCGCAGAAAAAAAGTGGTTTGAAAAGTTCACTGGACTGTTGCATTCCCTTCTATGAACCCCTCAGCCTCAGGTCTGGCTTTTTACCCCTTCCAAGCCACTCAGTTTCTTTTAACTGATTGTGTCACGTAGGGAAGGGATTTAGTTCACATGTTCATGACACCCAAATTTAGGTGTAATGTGGACATCAGCACATGAGCTGATGTTCCAGTGGAGATCTATCCAACATAACCAGTGGAGCCCCTGCAGTCCTGGGATGGGTTGATACAGGTATCCTGAAGAAATCTACTTTAGGAAACCTGAATGTAGATATATGATCCTCCCTGGAAACATGGTTCAGTTGCCTAGTTATAAGGATTTTCTATCATTCTTGGCACCCTCAGGTGTCTCTCCCTGCCTTCAACTTCTACTTAAAATCCCACTCTTCAGTCATTGAACCCTGAGTTGTATCTGCCAGCCTCCAGAGAGGATCTGGAGGGCACTGGGACTCTCAGATCCCATCCTATGTGTCTCACCACTTATTCCTTATTCATCCCCCACTTCTGGCTGTTGGTTTCTACTCCACAGCTGTGGAGACGTGGAGCTGAGGACTTCTGAATTATGTACATTTGGCAGAAAGAGGCAACCAAGCGAGATCTCCTTGTTTGGCTACTTTTCCAGGCTGCTTTCCAGAGTGCAGCCCGAACACCTGAAGGAAGCTCCAGAAGAAGAACCAACAGTAGGTCCTGTCTAGCTGTGTATTGACCATGAATAAAAGCTCCTCAGACTTTCTGGTGACAATATGACACAGTTTTCAGAATAGCTGGGCACTTGGAGTCCAAAAAGTTTTGGATTCAGGAAACAGAAATAGAGGAGATGGTCCCAGCAAGATACTCAGCAAAGTCTGTTTTGCCAGGTGAAGGGAGGAGATCTTATCTCAGAGATTTTGTTGCTCTTATATGCAATAGTTGTTGCAGAGTGTTATGTTGTGAAAAAAAGAGACAAGGCTAGAAGGGAGGAAACACCCACTATTCTAGGAAAAACTTGAATGGGTTTTGCTACAGAGCAAAAGCCAAAACAATACAGCAAAAAATCTGTCAGGAAGAACATCTGGAACAGAACTGAAATAAGAAACAATGGAAAATGCTTTTAAAACTCAACAAACTAGATCCAGACCACAGTCCAGAATAAACAAAAATCTGGATAGAAAAAACACATCGCTATTTCTGTTCTTTTTATTCCCTCCTTTTTTCCCGTAGTAAATTTTCTCCTCTCCAGGGAGTAGACCTGATGAAGGATTATGAACCAGCTGAAACTATTGTGCTAACAGATCTGTGTTACAATCTCAGCATTTGGATCTCACACTTCTTCAAGACAGTTTGTAATGAGAGGTGAATTTATTAACACCTCAGGCTGTTTATCAACACAGGATTATCATACATGGTTGGGAGGTTTTGCACTGTATAGTGCAATTGGAAGAACACATGTTTGAGGGAGCCCTGACTCTGTCTTAGTGCTCCTGACCTTTTCTGCACATCTCACCAGATATTTCCACCAGTTTTTTGAAATTTCCAGGTTGCAAGTATCCTTTTTTCCTGGTTCCTTGCCAGCAACACATTATTTTTTTCATTTTATGATCAATCAGGTTGCCCATCAAATTGCCAGGTCTTCCAGCTGGAGCAGGAGCATGAAAGGGGATCCATTTCCTCTCGTCTCATGCAGGATGGGGAATTGGGAAGTTTGGTGTGATCTTACATACAACTAGCTCACCACAGAAAAACGGGGCAAGAAGTCTGAAGTTTTCACAACCAAAATCCAAAGAGGGACACTTAAAGCCCAGATCCTTCACTTATCTGTTGCATAAACCACGATTCCTGTTGTTTATGGCAAGTTGCTGTAGCCAACAAAATTGCTTGTTCCAAGAGCTTTCATAGCCAGTTACTTCTTAAGGTTCTGAAACTTACCCAGCCTCTGTGATTTGTGTGAATCAACTATTTTGGATTCCCCTCATGAGTAAGCTGAGGTAGCTGCTCTTCCATATCTTCATTTTCATGGGCCATTCTGCTGGAATCTATTTAGATTTAGCCAAAGTGTGTATCTGAGACCTTACTCAACTTCTCCCTTTGTTTTTCATTCTTTTCCATTCGTTCCCAGAGAGATTCTTACCTTTTTAAGACCTCTTGCCTTATTGTGTTCAATATGAGAGAACCACAGAATGGGTAAAGTTGGAATAGATTGCTGAAGGTCATCTAATGCAACCACTCTGCTCAAGCAGGGTCCCCTAGAGCATTACTCACTTTTTTCCTAGTTCTTCACTTCAAAATTCCTGCTGACTTTCCTAGACCATCCCTGTAGCTGTTGTCTCCATTTGTGTCAGTTTATCTGCTTACTTTCAGTATCTTCATGCAAGTTTGGATCCCAAGTGAAACACTGAATTCCACAGGGTTTGCAGGACCAGACCTGGATGAGTCCATGTCCCCATTCCAGTCACTCAGGATGTAAATTAGTGTGTGCCATGTTACTGCTGTACTCGTGTAGTTTGTTAATCACAAAGTTTTGTGCTACTAAGCCAAGTGCCTTGGAGAAGCCAATTATACAATATCAAAGCTATTATCTTTATCAACTAGACCTGTAATCTCATTAGGAGACAATAACTAGGAAGTTTCACAGGACCTTTTTTTCTATAAAAGCAGGTTGATTGGCATTAATTACATCATCTAATATAAATAAATCATTTAATGATTTATTAATTGTGTTCAGAGTTGGACATTCCATTTTTATTTATTTTTCCCCTAGAATCAGCATCAAGTTGACAGGCCTGTAATTACCTGGGGCTCTTACTTTTATCTTTGTTTGAAATATTGGCACAATATTAGCTTTCTTCAAGGGCTCTCAGATATTGTGAGTGATCCCAAAATTATTGAAGAGTCCACCTTAATAGTCCAATGGGTTTCCTGGAAAACTCTCCTCTAGCACTTGCATTAAAGTTACTGAAATCCATTGATTTAAACCCATGGAACTATTGATGGCAATAAGCAAGTATTAAGCCTATTTTTCTTCTAAATATTCTTAAAAGAAATGGATTTTTTTTTACTGATTGATGACTCCTCTGTTCTTTTGTGTCATTTACAAATTACAGTTTCCAGCCACTGAAGAATTTCTGTGAATATTATCTTCCCTTCTTTATTTTATTTTCCATTATAAATAGTTTTATTAAGACCTTTGTTTCTCAGTCTGACTGTATTTTTATTTGCGTGGTTTTGGCTTCTTTTAACAAGGGTAACATTTCTTAATATGTTGTGCTTTTATGGACGAAAATTTATGATTTTTAGTTAGATGTAGGTGCAATTCTTTTAAGGGGGGACAATTTTCAGTTCATCCTATAGAATCTCCATTTCCAATCCTCTGTATGTAATTGTTAAGTCTGGAAGCCTACTTAAAAATGGTTTTAAAACTGAGCTGAGAATTGGGTATATGAGATGGTTTTAACTGACTTAACTAGAATAGTAAATGCTTTGTAACCAGGAGTAAAAAAATATGAGAAATTGTGAAAGCATATTTAGACACCACCTAATTCCTGGTTTTCCTCTGCTTGAACCACAGTTATGGGAGTTTAAACAGGGAAATCAAAGCTGTTTTGGGTGGACGATGGGCACTGAAAGAAAATTCCCTCCATGTCCCCAGAGAATATACGAGCTCACTGGTGGGAGATGTATTAAATGGGGAATATGCAACTCTTGTAGTCTTTGCTTTTACCCATTAAAAAGCTGTACAGAGAATTTAAATATCCTCAGCTATCAGTCAGACACTGGTGGGGAACAATGAATTGTTTTATTGATTTCACTTAAATAAATAAAAGCCTCTTAAACAAAGTGTTTCTTTAGGATACAAAATCAGCTCTCTTTTCCAAACTAGTAATTTTTAAATATTAAAAGAACATGACAGGCCAGCTAATTTTGTGCAGATCCATATATATATTTTAGTTCTACATCTGCTGCAATTTTCTGTTGCATAATTGATTTAATCTCTAATTTTAAAGGAACGCTGAACTCCTTTACTGGACTCCGCATACATTTCTCGGGGGCAAAAACTGTCCTACTTTTTCCTCCTTAGTATCTGTTTAGTGCTGGGCCATTTTCCTCTGAAACTGTAAACTACCCTTGGTGGAAGAAATGAAGGCAAAGTTGGAATACAGTGTACGGTGCAGACTTATCACCATTGCACACACCAAAACTTCTTGGGCACTTTCTTTTTTCCTACTTTTTTTTTTTTTTCCTCAATCTTCAATTTCTCAGTTTCCTCACTTTTTCCCATCCTTGCTGCACAATTACCCTGGAACTGGTGAAACTGTGAAGGAGGAAAAAGGCGAAAGAAAAGAAATACTAATTCAGCCATTTAGATATTTCTTTAAAATCAGATTCACACATATTTCCCCCCTAGTTTCCCTCCTATTTCCAGCATCACAGAAGCCATGGATACTACTGATGCTGTTTTGTCTTTACTGCAGGTTCTTCCCAACATCCCCTAGAAAGGGATTTAAAGCTGCTGTTCCTTCTTCGGGCATCTGAAGGGATTTACTGTGATCGTCTGGAGGGTATAAATGTCCACCCAGGGAGTATTGGTATGAAACATGAATTCCACTTTTCACAGGAAACAAATTTTTGGTAATATCCAAATCCACCACTGTTGAGACTGTTACTATGTTGTACAGATAAACCCCAAACAAAAGCACACATATTTTAGAGCTAACCTTTAATCTTCTGGGACATATCATCTATATGAAAAGTTTCTGTATTTTGGATTTGTCCTCTGGTTTTGGATCCTTTTTCCAGAGGGGAAAAAATAAAGTTCATTGTCTAGAAAGATTAGTAATAGCTGTGTAATATTTGTATCTTTCATTCCTGGAGTTTTTACCTAAATTGTTTAATTAGATTTTTTTTTTTTTTAATGGTAGATGTCATTGTCTGCAATTCCTTCAATTCTAATTTGTGTCAATGAGACTTCTGTGGTAAAATCCCCTCTCTTGCCTGTACATGTGATGGTCATTTTACTTCATTGAGGATTTATTGCTCCTTCACTTTGTATTTTGAGTGAAGGCTTTGTGCTGTTCTTACACTTCTCATAAAATATAGAAACATACTTTAATAAATATAAAGCTTTCCATATATTTAGTTATTGCTTAAGTTCTTCTCAAGTCTCTTTTTTCCTTAACCTTTGAAATCCTCCTTTTTTTTTTTTTTTTCCCCAGGAGTTTATGGACAGGTGCAAATTTATAGTGCTTATCCTAAGATGCCTTGGACACATCTGGGAACTGATGTTGCTCCTGGCAATGAAAGGTGGTATTTTGCCCAAATATGCTTTCAAATATTGAATTTTGGCTGCTGTTCCTATGATATGTATTTAATATTCCTGAGTTGCATTATTCTTTTCCTTTGTGATGGGCTCTGTTTGAATTCTCTCTAGACAGAAAAAAACAACCTAGGTAACAGAAAATTGCACCATGGTGGGGAAGCTGATGATCTTTAAGGTCTCTTCCAACCCAGATTAAATTTAATTCTAAAGAAATCTAAATTCTAAGGGTGGNTCATTCCCTTCATTCTCTTCATTCCCTTCATTCCCTTCATTCCCTTTGTTCCCTTCATTCCCTCCTTCCTTCCCTCCTTTTTCTCCCTTTTCATGGGCCTAACAAAGCCCCATTGGAAGAGTTCCCATTAGGGTCAAGGTGTCAGCATTTAAGGAAGGAATAATTTGGGAAATGATTTTAAAGATGAGCAGTGGAAGCACAAACACCTCATCAGTTGGTCTCATCTGTTGTGAGCTCTCTCAGAATTGTGTGTGAGCTCTCTCAGAGTGTAGATTAATTGTTTAGGAATTGCTGTGTAGCTGATCCTGATCCAAACCCTGCAACTACAGAATCACCCTCTGGAAATCCTTCTCCTTCCTTGACTAAGATGGGAGATCAGAGTAAGCAGATTCTTGACTGAAGCATGCCAGTTAAACACTTGGATGAAATGGATCCAGGCTAGATCTGGGTTGCTGCCCAGATATTTTATATGAAATATCATGAAGTGCTAAGATACAAGTGTTTGGAGTTAATGCATACACATTAAATGCAGCACAAAGAGTTGTTTCAGTTGTTAAAATAAAGGAAAAAAAATCCATCAAACCCTATTTTTGATTAAAAGTCTACCAATAGCCAGCTAGGAGTTAATGTGGTTGATACAGGGAATAGGTAAATCAGTGCTGGAGTATGAAAGCTGAAGGAAAATGAAAGCTGAAGGAATTGGATTTTATTGAAGGAGAGGACCTGCTCTATATCCTTTTCCAGTATGGATCAGGTCATAAGTTCAGGAAGGACTTTCCTGCTATTTCAGAAGATATGCAGTGACTCCTCCAAAAAAAAAGAAAAGGAAAAAAAAAAGAAAGAAAAAGAAAAAAAGAAAAAGAAAAAGAAAGAAAAAGAAAAAGAAAAAGAAAAAGAAAAAGAAAAAGAAAAAGAAAAAGAAAAAGAAAAAGAAAAAGAAAAAGAAAAAGAAAAAGAAAAAAGTAATAAACTTTTTGGTGGATTTCTCTACTGAATATTCACAGTTGTTGCATACTCTTAAGTGCTCATCTTGAACCTACTCATATCTTTGAAAAATATTGGGGAAAGAGACTCTGGAAAAACTTGTCAACAACCCTTAAGGAATCTCCCTTTTCTCTGCACTTCTGTCACTCTAGACTGCATGTGAGGCATTGTCTGAATTCACTCTGTGCCTTTTCTCAGTGATTCCCTGAAGAGTTTAGATCATCACCTGGCCAGCAGCAGTCACCCTGTAACAGGACAAGGTGTTTATCAAACAGAGTTAAACACTAATCATTATCCATTCTGCTGTCACAAAACGCTTTTGTTTTCCTTATGTGAAGCTAAAAATCCCCTGAACTACCAATACAACTTTGACTGTAGAAGGGCATCTTCAGTTCAAGACTTTGGGCTCATATGAGATGCTTTTGGGCTCTCTCCATGGCTTGCACATTTGTCTGCAGGAACCAGTCCTGTCACATCTGCCAGCTGATGTTTTAGATACCCTGGGATACCTCAGACAACAAGATGTGGAATCAATTTAGGGAATCAAATCCTGCTCAGAGTGCCCAATTCAGAGAACTGAGTTGCCTTTCACTCGTACTGACTGTACCAACAAGCTCTAGTGGAAGCTTAGATGCCAAGTGCAGACAGCCACACGACCCTGCACATGGTTGTTGTCTAAATCCAAAGCTAACTTTCAGCTCTGTAGAATACTCCTGGCACCAAAAATGGTCTGATATGTCTTTTGGAGGCAACTTGAGCTCTGAAATGCGGTACTGGAAATGTATATGTTGTTAATCAATGGTGTGAAATAGATGCTTCAGGATTAATTTCCTCCCACATATTTCAGACATCTGTTTTTGCAGAAAGCCCTAAAGGGGCTTTTCCTACAGCATAGCCTGTAGACTTTTTTGGTTTTGGTTTTTTTTGAGATCTCCCTGAGCAAAACTGTTCATTTTTAATGAAATTTGTGAGCCTAACTCTCCTAAGTGTAATGACATTAAGTTTATATCATGGTGTTACAGGATTTTTCTTGAGGATGAAGTAGATTGGGATCAAGGTGGGGATATTGTGATCAGCTCTTCCTCCTATGAGGCCCATCAAGCTGAAGTAGTTACACTTAAAGAAGTCCATGGTCATAATATAAGAATTCATGAACATCTTTTGCACAGGCACATTGGTAAGGAATTTTTCTTTCCTTTTTTTGAGAGTTTTCTTCTGAAGTATTGACTTTCCATTTCATATCTCAACAGGATCAATTCTACTTTCTTGTGGTATCTTCATTTCTTCCTCCATATACTTTTTAGCTTGTTGATTCTAACATGAATTTCTGTCAATAGCATCAATTCAGTGCTGAATTGTCTGGGAAAACTTTCCACTGTTTCAAGTTGAGCTGGTTCACAGAGAGAGAATTTTTTTTCCTTTTTTATAGGAAAAAAGAAATGTAGGGTTTTAGGCCCTCTGCATGATTTCTATGGTATGTCAAAAACCTAGAAAATAATTAAACACTACCTTTTTTTCAAATTTCAAAATAATTATATTCTCAAGTTTAAAGTACAAAATTTTAGCAATTCTGTGGCATGAAAATAATGTTTGTAAACTAATATCTAAATAAACATAAAATCTGCGTATATCTCTATTTTCTGTGTAGATTGCATGGGATCCATATTTTTGTGGGAAAAGGGATACAGTGTTAATACTTATTTACTTTTATTTCAGCCTATAAAATAAGTTTATTACCATCTATTTAACAAAAGCAAAAGGATTTTATTAACAGGTCAAATTCTGAACCTTCTAACCTAAGATTTTTCTTGTGCATACCAATATTTTTTAAATTTGATCTTTATTCCAGCCAGTAAGCAGAGAAATTAGTGTGATGGATAAAAAGATCCAGCAATATCATCTTTTAAATGGTGAATGTTTAAATGTCTGAGCCAGTAATCAAAGCTTCCCTTGGAACTGAGCTCTGTTCTGCAATTATCCACAGTGTTAATCAACAGTAGCCTCCATGGCACTGCTTTTTATGACAATTGCATTTTTCAAAACAAAATGTGCAGTTCAAAGCATAGCACATCTAGACTTCCTTCCCAGCAGTTTATGCATTTTAAGCCTTTCTTTTTAGCTGATGTAGATATAATAAATGTATTATGAGGAGAAATTACTGCTTACCCCTGAGTAATGTAGCAGTTGTTAGATACAGCTGAAAAAAAAAGGACTGATGGGACAATTAAGGGGTAAATACTGAGTTTTACCTTGGAAAATCTAGATATCTGCAGTAAATGCTCACACATGAGCCAGTCACTCTCAGCTCCCTTGATAATTAAAGCAGAAAAACACATACAATACATACTTCTCACTCGTATTTTATCTGCCCCTAAAGCAGGTATATAAAACACACAACAAATTGCACTTGAGATTTGCCTATTGCTCTCCATCATGCATAAAACCAGCTTGGATAACTAAATCACATCTGAATATGTCTAAACTCGCCTGAGATTAATCCAAGCTAGACAGCTGCATAAACTTGAGCAAAAGTCTCCTTCAGAAAGGCATTGAAAAAAAGTGTTTTAAAATCCTTTTAGAAAACACACACAAGCAAGACTCTGTAGCAAAGAGGGTTTTGGCATTGACATTAGTCTGATCCTGAGGAAAATTCATGGAGATCAACTCTGCAGTATGCTGAAGAGTAACTTCAGCATGCAGAGCTTGGAAAAAATGAAGTGTGAACCTGGTCATTGCTTTGGCACCTGCACACCTCAGGGAAAAGGTTTAGCACCTTCTTGTTCTAAAAATGAGATACCTTGGTAAAATATAAGCGCAGAGTGAATATTTGATGGGCAGGTGGCCTTTCTGGTTTTGTGTTGATGCATGCAGATTGTGCTGGGGGTGAAGCACACCTGAATGTCAGCGCAGATTCTGCAGAGGAGCTGTCAGGATTCATGTCCCTCAAAGCACTGGTTTATAGGTATGATAGACACTTATCACATTTGCTTTCTTGAAACTCCCCAGGGCGTGCCCATGACACAGAAGATGGCAGACGCATCCCTTTGGCCGCCGAGGTTGGGCTCCTCACGCGGAACGTGCGGATCCAGTCGGACGTGGCTTGTGCTGGGAGGATGCTGGTGGGACACTTCACAGACTCCAGCGGGATGGAGTTTGAAGGTAGTTCAGATTCACCTGTCCTCATCAAGCAGCTGGCAAAAATTCACCTGTCCTCGTCATCTTGGGCAAAACTATACTGGTTTTGCCCAAGAAAGAGGTGCAGCAATGTGTGTATCCATTCACATGTGCTATGAAAGAACAAGCTGACTGTCAGCAAGTATGAAACATGAGAACCACTAAAAATTCATAAATATGAAGGATATTTTAGGAGGGGCTGCTCTGTATTTTGTAAGGTTTTACTATGACTTTTTATATATTTATTAACAAATATCCATCACTACAATACACTGCTGTTATATGTCTGACTGTTGTTAACATAATTTTCCTTATATGTTCTTATGTAATATAAGCTTTTATTTCACTCCAGTTATCTCATTGCAGGTGCTCTTCAACTCTTAAATGTTCAGTTTTTGAACTTTGGGCCTCCTCAGCTTTCTGCCATTGAATTCAGGGATGTATCCCAGGAGTCCTCCGTGGTGTCATCCAGCATTAGTGGCAGCTGCGGAGCCGGCATTAAAACAATCCAGAGCAGTGGGACCTTGCTGCACAATAACGTGGTGTTCAACACCACTGGACCTGGCATTGATTTGGAAGGGAAAAATCACTCTCTCCTCAAGAGCCTCGTTATCCTGAGCAGGCAGCCAGCAGGTTCATTAAACTGGGTTGCTGGCATCAAGGTGAACCTGGCCACCGGTGTCTCCCTTTGTGGCAATGCTGTGGCAGGATCCGAGAGAACTGGCTTCCATATCAGGGGCCAGGAATGTTTGCCAGGTGGAGAATACTGCAGTGGAAATGTGGCCCATTCGAGTCTCCATGGCATTCACCTGTACCAGGAAGGCAGATTTCAGACCTGCACTAGAGTCACAGGCTTTCTGTCCTATAAGAATTATGACTATGGTGTCATGCTCCACCTTGGAGGCAGCATTATCGTGGAGAACGTGGTGCTGGTGGACAACACCGTGGGGCTCCTGGCAGTGGTGCAGTGTGTCTGTGCTGAGCAGTGCTACACAGGGAAAACATTCATAGAACTTAAAAACTCCGTCATTGTCGCAACGAGCTCAACTTTTGACTGCCTCAGGGACAGGATCAAGCCTCACTCAGCTGATCCAACAGCCCGGGACCGACCCCCAAGCTACCCTCTAAGAGGCCGTGTTGGGATTTTATGGCCCACATTTACCACTGCTCCCAGCCTAAGGCCAGAGGATCCCTGGCACAAACCTGGGCACTGTCCAAAAGCCCTGGGGATCATGAAGCTGACAGGTTGGTCTTCTGTCTCCAGTGACCAGACTGTTCTGTCACTGGTTTTCTTCACTATTTCCATTTTTCCAGTTGAAGTTGCAGCCTCCCACAAATGGACATGTTGAAGAAATCAGAGCCTCAGTGAAATTGATAACAGAATTCTTCTATAACTTGATACAATTTAATTAAAAAAATGATATTATTTGATATTTTTCACTTTCTGAATCTACTGCAGGATAATTGCTGCCCCTGGAAGCTGTGGCTGCCCTATCCCTGGAGGTGTTCAGGGTCGAGTTGGATGGGGCTTGAAGCAACCTGGGATAGTGGAAGGTGTCCCTGCCTTGGCAGAGGGTTGGAATGAGATGATCTTTAAGGTCCCTTCCAACCCAAACCATTCTTGGATTCTATAATTCCATGATAATCTCCCATGATAATGTATAGATTCTACCTCACACATACCTTCCTGCTGTGTTACTTTTCCAATTGATTCATGTCTCTGACCCACAGTTACCTCCACCTAAATAAAGATATCAAATCTGAGAAGTGAATATCACACTTTGGATAGAATTGTCAGAGAACATAGGAACTACAACTCACAGAAGGAGTTATGACTGTTATTGGCATAAGACATTGTATAAGAGGAATAGGAGTCTGTTATGTATCCTGGATCTTTGTTTCAAATGATTTTTTCAGCCCACAGAGCAATATTTGCATATAGCAGAACACTGATAGCTGGTTGCAATCGTGGAATCTAATATCTCACTGCTTTTCATGACTTTATCCCTCACCGTTACTTACTTCTGCAAGAAAATACATTATCCCCTTTTTACTGAAGAATGACAGAGATAGACAAATACACTTGTGCAGTCTCACAAAAAAATCATGGCAAAACATGGATTTTGGAGCAGCACAAGAGTTGAGTGTCAGAGTGTCATCACATGCTGCTTGTCTTATATTAATATCTAGCAAGTAGAAAAACCATCCAAGACAGGTTGTTATTTAACTGGTTCTTAATCACATAAAAATGCATTAAATACTTCTTTTTTTTCTTTCTCAGTTACTATTTCTTTGGTTTAATTTCCTATGCTTGTCACTTGGTTTCTGTCAACATAGGATATAACTTGTTTACAGAGTATTCTAAATATTCTAAAGCCACATGAAGATCTATTAAAAATCCTATTAGTCTAATTTAAAAATAATTTGTACAGATATATATGGGAGCAATTTAACACGTTAAACATCACAGGAAAAAAAACCAACTTTCTTATCTGTAGTTATGGCACTCTTTTAACCACTTTTTCTTGCTTGATCTTCTCTTAATCCCTGGCAGAAGTCACCTTTACTGGTTTTACGAAGAGCTGCTACAGTGAAGACAGGGATGTCTGTATCATGTCAAATGCTGATCATTTGGGCATCATGCCTCTCATCACAGCACAGATATCAAGGATGTTACATGTCAGTGAGAAGGACAAGTTCTACTTTCATCCAACAAGGTAAAATGCCTCATCCTGAACTATCTTTTTTTTAAAAAAAAAAAACAAACCCAAACACCTACAGCTTTGGAACTACCCTCCCCTCATTTCTGCTCTTGTAGTGCTTCTGTCTGACAAAAATGAACAAGCTCCAACATCAAACAAGCATGTACAGAAAAACTCAGGGAAAAAATACAGGGAAAAGAAAAAAAAAGAAAGAAAAAAAAGGAAAAACACCACCAAATTTAGTTAAAGGCAATATTTTATAATTTGAGTTTCAAATTCCATCAAGGTGCACCTCCGGACCAATCCTCTTGGATTTCTCCTTTTCCTGACATTTGTGTAGCAAAACAAGCCTCACATATCCCATTCCTTAAACCTTCATCCTGAGCATCTCTGACTTCTCAGCCTCAGGCTTCAGAAAATGTCAGGACCTCCAGGAAAACACCCTGAGACAGGGAATGTCCTGTTGGTCGGGGAAGCGTGGCTTGATTTGTGCCTGCGAGATCACATCAGAAATGTTGATCAGTACAAGGCAGGCTGTGAGATGTCAAATGATTGCCAGAACTGCTCCTGCCCAGGGAGAATATCATCTGTGAGTGTTGAGGAGGGAGGGGAGAACTTCATCTGTAACCTTAAGTCACTGCTGGTTGCAGTGGTTTAGACATACCACATCCAATGGAAACCACATGCCTATTTATTTATTGCAGTCACTGAACACAATGCAGAGGCTATGTCAGGAAAGCCTTGAAGTAGCAAAAAAATTTTCCAGCATGGACTCCGCTTGCCAGTCAAAAATAATTGGAGGTGTCCCACACTGCTATGTTTAGAGCCCCTCCAGCCTTCTGCCAGAATTTCTTATTTTATTCTATATTTTTGCTTTTTGCTCTGGGCATTAGTTTGCGTGTAGATTTCTGAGCCCTGTCCAGCTTGTCAGCTCCCATTATGTTTCACTCTTGTATCCATCCCACAGTATTCTGCTGGTAGTGAGCTGCTGAATACCCAGTGCAAGAGCTGGTGGTTTTCAAATGTGAGGAATGCACATGGATTACTGAATGCTTCCTTGGGAGGCAGCTGAGCCTCTGAGGGTGGCTGCATTTCCCAGTGCTCCTCCTGCAATATCTGCATGCGTTTTATTTAATATTTAATCCACCTTTGCAGCTGCTGAGCTTGATCCAAGTTGTGTCAGCATTGTTCTGCTTCAGCATCCTGAAGGGATATCTTGATGGATATGTCCTGTCAAAGAGAAGATGAGCATTGCCTTGGAGCAAGAAGGGAAACAGAAACATCAGGGAATATAGGGAATATAGCAAATCCATGAATCACTTTGCTTGTCCCGCTGGTAGACCTAACCAGCAGAAGTGTTGGATCTGCTGAGAGATGGTTGAGAACTGAACAGTCAGGATAAGAGGAGTCTTTGTTTTACACATCTTTTGAGCTGGGTTGGCTGGAGCAATTGGCTTTTTGTTCCTCTGCCCTTACTGAAAATCTCTACCCATATATGTTCACCCCATTCAAGGTACCAGCAATTGGGTTTTCTCAGCCTGAGACCAAAAAATTCTCCATTTTCCTCAAGGTTTAATGTGAATCCATGTAGCAATCTGAAAATGTCTCCATGGACTTCACTGGAGTAGAAGCCTTTTTATTGTATTGAATTCTGCCATGGGTGTGATGTTCAGTTCACCAGTTCCTTTAAGCTGTGTTGAACCTTTAGTCAATCTACAATTTAAAGTAATTCAGCTCACTACACATTAGTGATTCAAAGATTAGGCATGTTATTGAAACACACTGACCTCCTTCTGTAGTCAGTATAGACCTAGGTTTAGAAAATGATTCATCTCAACTGTCTGATGTTTGTCTCAGTGAGATGAGTTCCCCTCAACACACCTCTCCTGGTACAGGTACCTTCCTCTGTGGCAGGCAGTAGTTAATGACTTACACAGAAATTTATAGGCTTTTCTGGCTTTTCCAAGCCACTAATAATAATATCACCTTCCCTACCTACCAGTGCACAAACCTCTGAAGATGACATGCTCCCTGAAAAGAGATGCAAAGGCTCAAAGAAAGCCCTTTTCAAGGATTTGGATGGAGGTGTCCTGCATCTGGAGCCACCTGTCTCTGTTTTCCCAAAGTCAGAATTTGAATGGGCACAGTCCTACTCAGAAGCTGGTAAGTGCATGTGCTGACAGGAGCGTTTGCAAAGTCATGCAGACGTTTGAGCCATGAGATGTGACTTTCACTGAGATCTGCAGCTGAGCTTGAGGCCATGGTGGTCCCAGTCTGTGTGATTCCTTGCCAGGCAGGATGTAGTGAATTGTGCTGTGGGAGTCTGGGGTTACTCAGTGTGCAGCTCTGTGCCCACCAGTGTCACTCTGGATCCTTGCAGTGTCATTTCACCCTGCATTCTTAGCCCCTTTAGGGTCTGACCCACTGGGTTGGATGGTAACCTGTAAGGGTGCTGAGGGCCTGGCACAGGTTTCCCAGAGAAGCTGTGGCTGCCTCTGGATCCATGGAAGTGTCCAAGGCCAGGTTGAACGTGGCTTGGATCAACGTGGGATAGTGGAAGGTGTCCCTGCCCATGGCAGGGGTTGGAATGAGATGATCTTTAAGGTCCCTCCCAACCCAAACCATTCCATGGTTGGTGATTTTACTTGCCCCTTGCAAACTCCTCTGAGAGCATTAAGGGGCACATACCATATAAATACTACAAAACTGCAAAATAATACCAATAATTGGGCCCACAAGGATTTTCATCCACATCCCGCTGAGGAAATAATCAAGCTGAAAACCCACTCCAGAAGTTTGACGACCCCTCTCTGTTTAAAAAAAAGGCCTATTCTGCTCAGTAACCGCTTTCTGAAGGCTCCCACAGCAAGGCTCCATTCTCATCCTGATTAAAACTCAGCTCTCTGATTCCAAACAAACTCTTTAATTACAATTAGCATTCCCTGTGCCTGCTGCTGATGGTGGCCATTTTGCTGTAGAGATGCATCGTTTGTGACTCTGCCGGTATGGGAGGCTGATGGGAGGGACTGTAATTAATCCTGTTTTCCTTCACACTCTAAAACTGATTAAACACAACAAGAACTTTAAATAAAATGTGTAAGGCTTTTCCTCTAAGGATCCTGCTCTAGCTGGCTGCTTACAGGGTTGATTAATGTGTTGTCTAGATGCAAACACTGATTTTTACTGTACCTTTTCCACCCTAATTATGAATCACATCCAAGCACTAATGCTCTGGTGTTATTACCTCTTCGCACCTGCATATTACTGAATATATTTGCATACAAAACCTGGATTTTATTCAGATTCCCATCATTTCTGGCACATCCTAGCACACAGTCATAAGTGTAAGAGAAATACCCACCATCTAAAGTGCACTGAGGGTACAACCTTCACTCCATAGGGTTTACCTCCTTGTGAAATGGAGGTAACAGCATATGACAAATGTTGCCTGCCCCTGAAGGTATGACAAAATTGCCGTGTTTTTGTTGCCCAAATCCGATTTTTTTCCCCCCTTCCCCTCACAAATGTGTGTTAAATTCCTCTGCATTTCTCATTCTGACCAATGGTTCCTTTTGTCTTGAGGCTCACATTTGGAAAGGCACAACTTGGTGGGGAGGTGAATTTGTGGCTGTCTTCTTCCCTTCTTTCCTTCTCCTTCTGGAAAATTGTAGCGCTGAGTATTTTCCACAGTGCAAAGCAGGTTCCCAGGACAGACAAATAGGAGAAAAAGTTCAATTTTCCTGCTCCCACTTATCTCCTGCCAGCAGGACCAGAGAAATTATCCAATGAGGTCAAACCTCAAGTCCCATGTTCAGTTTTGAGCTCCTCACTGCAAGAAAGACTTTTAGGGGCTGGAGTGTGTCCACAGAAGGGAAAGGAGCTGGGGAAGAATCTGGGATATAAGTCCTATGAAGAGCTGCTGAGGGAGCTGAGGTTTCTTAATCTGGAGAAAAGAAGGCTCAGGGGGAGTTTCTACAACTCCCTGACAAGAAGGATTGGCCCCTTCTCCCAGGAAATTAGTGATAGCTCAGGGAGAAATAGCCTCAAAATGCACCAGGGAAAATTGAGGTTGGATACTGGGAAAAATTTCTTCCAGAAAGTGTGGTCAGCCATTAGAATATATTGGCTTCCCAGGACAGGGGTGAGGCCACCATCCCTGGGAGCATTAAGAAAACCAAGTAGATGTGACCTTTTGTGATATGGTTTAGTGGGCATGGTGGCATCCATTCAGTCTTGATGACCTTGGAGGTCTTTTCCAGCCTTAATGATTCTGTGATTCCCCTTTGGTGTGACAACACTTCGAGGCCTCTGAAGATGACAGTTTGGTCACAGAATTATAAAATCATGGAATGGCTGGGAACGGGCCAGGGAAAAGGATATATATGATTCTATGATATACCTAAATATTTATGTTCACTTCGAGCTTCCAGTTTGGCCAATCAGATTGAAATTACTGTCCCTCAGTCATTTTTAGATACTCTGATTACTCTGTGGGGAGCAAACCACAACACTCAGTAGACTGCAGGGACAAAAAAAGCCATGGAGATGTTTTATCAGAATAAGGAATATCACAGGGAAGAGGCTGTGAGAACCATAACTGAGGCACAAGGGATCATTTAGAATGACATTAATGCTCCTGGATTCACATGATATTTTTTATTGAAGATGCAATCAGTACAGAATGTATTAAATTTATTATTTCTATACCCCCTTTCCCCCCCTTTATGTTCCTTAACTTTTAGCTGCTCAGTTTGCTTTTTGTTCATAGACCAAGCTTTTTATTGTGACTTTCTGAAGAAGCAGAACTGTTCACTTCAAAATGAAGTTTTAGTTTTCTGGATAAATCACAGAATTCAGGAAAAAAAAAGAACAAAACAGGAGGGAACAGATCCAAGATTTTTTTTTGCTATTATTTCTACTGCAAGAAAAAAGAGTAACAACAAAAGTGGGTTTGAGTCCAACAAAACATAATTACTTTTTAATATGAGTCCTTTTCAGTCTTTTTTTTTGTCTTTTAAATATAATGCTGCAAAAGTTTAAAATTAAATGTTTTCCAACACCCTCCTCCCTAAATAATTTATGATGAACTTTCAAAGCACCATTTTTTTGAATAATCCAAAACAATTTAATGAGTTTAACATGAATTTGTAATTATTTAAATCTCTTTGAGCTGCCATTTTTGGATGACAAAATGTTTTTCTCCTAAAACTCATGTCTAGAGCAAGCCTCTTGCAAAAGAGCTTGGGGCCAGGCTTGGAGCACTAAATGGTTCCACGATATAGGAAATACCAGAATCATAAGCTGTGCAGCAGAATTAGCTATAAACAGGAGTGTCTTGATGGGGAATTAAGGATAAGTGAACAGTTTGTGTATCCAACTGATTCCTATGACCAGGTTAAAACCCCAACTCCATGAAGGCCAGCTGATACAACCATCCTTGTGTAGTTAAGAAAGCTGCTGGCTTTCTGCAGTGCTCACAGGACTCTTATCACAGTTCCTCACATCTGGAATCTGGGATGACTTCCAGAGACATCAGAGTTGTCTTCCCTTGGTGGAAATGTAGCTCAGGACCTGAAAGCAGTAGAAGATCCAGCTGTCCCCACTTCTGTTGTCTCCAGCGTTGTCACAGAACCATAGAATTTTGGAATGGTTTGGGTTGGAGCAGACCTCAAAGGTCATCTCATTCCATCTCTTGTCATGGGCAAAGACACCTTCCACTAGAGTTTATTAATGTCTCCTCCAGTGAGCAAAGAGAGATTGACTCATGAAGTGGGTAAGACACAGAATTGGGGAGATGAAACCAAGTTTTTCAAGTGTTAGTCTTGCGCCTGCAGACATATCTTTTCTTCCCACTGACAGATACATTCTCGTTATACTTTAAGGCAATTTGGACTGAATAATCATAGAATCATAAAGCAGATCAGGTTGGAAGTGGACTCAAAAGCTCATCTGGTCCACCCTTTTGTGGGAAAGGAACATTATCTATCACCCTGTCCAACTGCATTTTGAAAACCGCAAAATGAGGATGTGGTGGAGACTCCACCATGTCCCTGGAGAGGTTTTTCCAATGAACCATAGAACCACAGAATGGTTTGGGTTGGAAGGGACCTTCAAGATCACCTTGTTCCATCCCCCTGCCATGGGCATGGACACCTTTCACCACCCCAGGTTGCTCCAAGCCTTGTCTGACCTGGCCTGGGACACTTCCCAGGATGGGACTACAACATCCAGTGATTGCTGTGAAAAAAACCTTATTTCTTATACTGAGATGAGACCTTTCCTGGTGCAAGCAGTACTTGTAGCCCATTGTCTTCCCCATGTATCTCCTTGTGAAGAGAGAGCCACATGCTCTTTGTAGCTTCCCTCTAAGTACTGGAATATTGTGACAGCATTCTCTCCTGAGCCTTGTCTCCAGGGAGAACACACATAATCCTTCAGCCTTTCCCCGTAGGAGAGGTTCCCCAACCTTTTCACTAACTCTGTGTCCTTCCTTCAGTCCTCTATGATTCTGATTTACTGGGGGATGATGAAGCTCTGGGCTATCTGGTGTACATTCATGCAATTTTTTCTTTCTGCTGTAAACATGTGCTCTGTGCATTTTGTGTAAATAATTGAACTTATTTTCTACTTTACACAGTCAAACCTGACAACTCCTTGTAAGTTCTTTGGATACAATAGAAGAATTCAGTGAAATTTAGGTCTGTAGTACCCGTGTGGGATGGACATTTATTTTGGCACTAGTTTTCCAGTAAGAGGAGAGAATTTGTGACTTGCCAAGGTCAGTCATGGAATTAAGAATATCCTTCCAGAACCCTGACAGCCAGATTCTGAATCTAAAAACACCCCACCCTGTTAAGACAGGTGGAACTTTATGGTTGCATTCACTAGAATAAGCCCAAAGTTTATTTTACATAGCACTTTTTACTAAAATAATATTTCTGGACTATAGTTTGGGACATTGAATATTTAAATTCTGACTAGAATTATAAACAAACAAAAAAAATGCAATTGTGTTTTGTTTAGTTTTTTCAATTATTCTTAAAAAGCCCAGAGAATATTTTTATTGATTCAGTTTCAGTGTTAATCTATTGGCTTGAGGATCAGTGTGTTTTGGATAACTGACCTTTTTATCTGACCAGCAAATCATTGAGATTATATTTTCCTGTGTCGTTTTCAATCTAGACAAATCTAAAACTGTGAAATTGCTCGGTAGTCTTACTTACTCTCTAGAGGAAATCAGTACATTTTCTAAATCATAAAGAGGAAAGTGTTTAATATGTAAATGCTTGTGTGAAGTGAGTTATGCAGACATTCAAAACTCAATTTTATCAAAAACTACTGTCAAAACCCCTTTGAATTGTAATATTGAAGTTAAAAGTCATAAAAGAGTATGTAGAAGTTTGCTAATTTCTTCAGAAATATGGAAAAATGTCAGATGCAGGTAAAAACAGTCCAAAATAACTTGGGTTATGGGTCGAAGATTTCTGTACAATTTTCTTTCTTCTGGTAATTTTAATTATTGAATTAAAAATTCAAATAACAGTTGGGAAAGCATAGAATTTTGAGACACAGGCTGGCAGTATAAGTTAGGGCTAAAGCTGGGTAAAAATGTTGCACCATAAATATTTAATATTCCAAGGAATATGATTAGCCACACTAGCTATGGATAATCATATTCAGTAACTAAAGATGTCTGAGAAGAAAATGCAGGTTTGGTAGATCTGCAAGGAATGAAATAATGCAATATCAGCATTGTTTTCCTCTGGAGCTTTTTTCTTGTTGCTGTTCACAAATGGAAATTTGCTCTTTCTGCAATAAATGGCCCATGCAAAATGGGTTGGAAGTAGCAATGGAGGACATTAAAAGAACTCTTACCAAGCTATTCTTTCATAAAATCCAAACCTAATATAATCAGAAAATGCTTGTAATTCTTAATTTTCCTGAAAATACTCCTCTGGTAAAGATTTCAGCAGACCTTAATTAAGTTGAGACCAAAGCAGAGAATAAAGTTGGGAGGATTTTTGTCATGCTCATGGGAGAACAAAGTTTAAAGTAATCTAGGGAAATTAAATTATTTTTATATTTTTGATGTCTATGTGGTAGCTCATCAGGGGTGAGATGCTTGAACATATTGAATTAAACAATCAGCTCTGTCAACTGCAGTACAGCAGAGTGAGGGACAATTCCGTGGGTGGAGAATCCACCAGGTGGGGAAGAAGATAGAACAAGGAAGGGCTTTAAACAGACAGAGGGAAGGTTTAGATCAGAGGTATGGAAAAAATTCTGTGTGAGGCTGGTGAGGCCCTGGCACAGGTTGTCCAGAGAAGCTGTGGCCTCCCCATCCTGGGAATGGTCCAAGGCCAGGTTGGATGGGGCTTGGAGCAACCTGGGATAGTGGAAGGTGTCTCTGCCCATGGCAGGGGGTGGAACAAGATGAACTTCTTGGTGTCTTCCAGTACAAGCCAGTCCGTGATTCCATGATCTGGAAGACACCATGATACTTCCTTAGGGGACAGCTCTGCCAAAGAAAACCACTCCTCTGCATGATTTCTTTTGGTAAATCATGGAGGAACCAGGCACAGCTGGGGATGTAGCAACAAGGTCAACATTGGGGCTGAGGTGGCCATGCCACATGTTCATTTTGAAATAATATAAATTGTTTTCCCTCACAGTCACCTACATTTCAGACCCTAATAAACAGCTATCCTCCCTTTTCAGGGCTGCTTTTTCCTTAATTCTGAAGCTAGGATGTGTGAGATGAATGGCATTGTTAATTTTCTATGCAATCAGCCATAGATCACACACACATTATATGTCTGTATATGTACAATTGTACAAGCCTATCAAACCTTATTTCCTTGTTCCCATCAAACAGGGGTATCAAATTTTTTTCTCCTGATGAAGCCAAAAAAACCTTGGGCAAACCCAATCATTTTGCACATTTATTGCTGTAAATGGAGTTTAGCTTTTTGTGCCACCCTTTCTGCTTCTTTTCTAAATTCCTCAGTTTCTTTCAAACAGTCATGCACTGATGTTCAGCTGCATAAAATGTGAAATATGTGTACATATCTATTAGGAATGATTATCCAAATGAATTTTGGAAAAACTGATTATGAAGTCAGGTCCCTGACAATGGGAGATAACCTTGCCCCTTAGGATAGCAATCCTTTTTGAAGATGTGCCAACAAATAGTTTGTGCCTTCTTTTGCTATCAGAAATTCTTGGCTTCTCCTTTTAGCCTTAAACCCTGAGGGTAAAAGAGCAGGTTTTTAATTTTCCAAACTCAACTTCTGTATTTAAGGAGATATTTAGAAAAATGCCACCACTTTTAGAGTTTGTGAAATTCTGGGGAGACTGTTTGCTTCCCCAGGGGGTCAGTATCCCCAAAACACCACGTCACCTTCATTTAGGATTCTAGTTATTGATTTGAAATCCTCTCTCCCTTTCTGTATATAAGTGTTGTCTGCAACACAAGCAAAAGTTGTTTTATATCATTAACATGATGAGGCTTCTGTTTCAGTGTAGCGTTTCTTAAACTGTGATCCAAAAAGCTTTGGTGGTCCATGAAACCTGAATAATTAATGGACGCACCACTCATGGATTTATTTAGGAGACTGACAGTTAAAGGTGAAAAGAATTATTAGGCATGTGGAAAACAGGAGACATGAGGAATGTCTGGAAAAACTGGGTGGCTTGGTCTTGAGAAAAGGTGGAAGAGAGGTTTAGGAACAGCCTTTAAAAACATGAGACTGCTGGAGATTGGAGAGAAATAAATTGCTCTCAGAGTCTGTGGAATCAGAAATAATGGTCTGAAGTATAAGGATAATTTTATGTGTTGGGAGGAAATGTTGGAATAAGGACAGAGAAATATGGGTGTAACTTGTCTGAGTGAGTTGCAGAGTCCTTACCAGTGGTAACATCCTTAGATAATCAGATAAAGCTGATCTTTTCCTGAACAGGTGGAGGATGGATCAAATAACTTCAAATGGCCCATTTGGCACCTATTTTAAAAATTCTGAAAGGCTGTTCCTGACCTGCAAGAATCTTTGAGGGCTGACAGTGATATGTGGGTCCAAAGGCCAGGGCGTTGTAGGAGGAAGGTTTGGTAATTAGGAATTTCTAAATGCTTCTGATGAAGACAAAGGATGATGACTGGGGAGGAAAGACAGATTATCTCTCAACCCATGGGCTTGATCCTGGCCGTGCAGTCTGCCTGTTCTTGTGGAATGCCAGTGAGCTTGAACAGATGTGCAATATGTAAGTGTAGACATGAGTCCCATAGAAAATGGTGTCCAGGGTCTGAGTGGAGTTTACAGCACCAGGAAACCAAAACTAACACAGGTTGCCCAGAGAAGCTGTGGCTGCCTCACCCCTGGAAATGTTCAAGGCCAGGTTGGATAAGGTTGGGATCAGCCTGGGATAGTGGAAGGTGTCCCTGCCCATGGCAGGTGGTTGGAACGAGTTGATCATTAAAGTCTCTTCCAACCCAAACCATTCTATGAATCTATTCCTTGTCTGAGACCTCTCCTCAAAGCTCAGACATCCTTCATGTTCTCCCAAGGATCTGTTTCATTCTTATTTATCATTCCTGCTTTGGTGATGCCAACAAATCTGAGTCCATCTTTGGTTTTTATTCCTACAATATACCAACCAGAATTTTTTCCATCATCTTCTGGAAGGGTCACAGAACAATTTGGGTTGGAAGGGACCTTAAAAATCATCTCCTTCCACCCCCTGCCATGGGCAGGGACACCTTCCACTCTCCCAGGTTGTTCCAAGCCCCATCCAGCCTGGCCTTGGACACTTCCAGGGATGGGGAAGACACAGCTTCTCTGGGCAGCCTGTGCCAGGGCCACTCTTACAAGGAAGAATTTCTTCCTAATATCCAATCTAAGCCTACTGTCTTTGAATTTGAATCTATTCCCTCTTGTCTTGTCAATCCATGCTCATGTAAATATTCTCTCTTCTTTCTTTTTGACTCCTACAAGTACTGGAAAGCCACAATTATATCACCCCAAAGCCTTCTGTTCCCAAGTTGAACAATCCAATTCTCTCAACCTTTCCTCANCCCTCACAGCAGAGTTGTTCCATCCCTCTGATCATCCTGCTGCCTCCTCTGGATTTGTTTCAGCATCTCCAGGTCCTTCCTGTGCTGGAAATCCAGGGCTGGGAGCAACTCTGCAGGTGGGGTCTCACCTGAGCAGGGCAGAGTGACTCCCTTGAGCTGCTGCCCAGGCTGCCTTTGGTGCAGCTGCTGCAGAAGCTGCTGATATTAAAATTCAAACCAGAATGTATCAGGAGAAACAGAGGGAAGTGGAGAAGTGAGTTATTCCAGTGAAGCAGTGATGGAACCAAAAACCCAGCGTCTACATGGAACACCCTCTTCAGGCTTGCTGGCTGATACCTTTAAGGAGGCAAGATGGTTGTGTTTATGCAATTAAAAAAAAAAAA
>VYXD01016010.1:147386-194277 GCA_013397195.1 Hylia prasina
AAGGAAAAAGAAATATGAATTTCATCCTGCAAGCATAACTAGATTATTTCCTTTAGATCTTAGAGACATATCTATAATCCAACTAAACTGCTGAGTGGGAGTTTGCAGAGGTTTACAGGGGAAGCACCGCATTTTGCAACAATTAATTTTGCAGAGGAAGCAGCCTGTTTAAAGACGCCTGCAGCAGTCACTAAAATATGTGTTGTTTTTCAAGGCCACCAGACACACAGTTGGCTAGGTTGGCTAATAAACAAAACAACAATGCAAAAAAAATCCTAGTCTCGTGGGGTTTGCAGGAAGAAGGGATGAGAAATAAAATGAATAATGCTTACCTGCCAGGGGTGGGTGAAGACTATAATTGTTTAGCCCCCAGCAGATCCCTGCAAGGGTTAAAAATGACAAAGATATTAGTTGGTGACTGCTAAGATTGTTGGTTTGAAGCTTTGGGCAAAACACAGACTGTTATTTACCGGACTTGGTCGATTTACTTCTTAATGCAATAATGACCTGTGAAATGAAACGTGAGCTAGACAATTGTTCCTCATTCTTTCCAGTAAAACATCCTTTCATACCCCATTAAACCACCATTAATTCCATTTGAAAGAGAAGCAGGCACAAACACCAAGGGATATCTCTCTCTTTTCCTCTCTTTATGGGACTGATCAAGGCCTGTGGATGGAAAAGCATCTTTCTCACCAATTTTAGAAGGTGTTGGGCATCTTGTGGGGGACACATTTTTGAATGAACACCACAGAGATCCACTGGATTGGCACCCAGTGGCTCACGTTCCTGAGTTTTGAAGAACGTATCAGGAAATCTGGCAGTCAATTTATTGGTGTTTATACCTCAGGTTTCTGTCTTTTTTTTTTTTTCTTTTTAGCTGGCTTTCTTGAAGCATGAGACTTATGTAATCATGCAGTGTATATGTAGATATATCTGTGCGTTATTTGCCTCCCAGTCCTTTTAAACACGTTTTCAATTTTAAGCAAAAGTAGAGTGATAAGTCCTCAAAGTAATAGATTCCCACAGGTTTAAAAAAGTTTGAGTCTGTGAAGAAAAGCTCTCTGAGTGAACCTCTCTGTCCCCCCAAAGTGGGTTTTCCAGTTGGAGTCCTATGGCTGCCAAGAAATGTTCTCTGGAGAGAAACTCCAGTTTTGTATCTCAACTGAAGGAAAAAACTTTTGCACATTGGTGCAGGGCTGGGAATACAGCCACAGCTGTGTAGTATAACACTGGTGCCACTTGGTGTGGAACTGGTTTCTTTACCTCCTGATTCTCCTCTGCTGGGACATTGACAGACGCGTCGAGGTGGCACTGAGGGACATGGTTTAGAGGGACTTTGTGGTGTGACATTTACAGTTGCACTTGCTCTCAGAGGCCTTTCCCAAAGCCAGACCTCCACAGCCTTCCCAAATTGTCTCCTTGCTGTCATTTGGTCTTACCTGAAACCTAGACCAAAGCATTTAATCAGTTCTTTGGCAAGTGTTGTCCAGCTGCAAGGAGGGTGCCAGGGATCAATGGCCTTGACCTGAAAGTACCACTGATTTAATGCAATCACATTTTGACAGCCCACAATATAGCCTTTCATCATATTACCTGCTTTCAGTTGCTTCTACTTTTATATTTTATTTTATTTCATAGCCTATGCTTTTATGTTATTTGCTACACTAGATGCCTTTCTTTTTCCCTGATAGATTTATGCCTGGGGAAAGATTTTGTTTGAAAGTTTGCTCAGAAATTGTTCAGCTGCAATGAACAAAATGAAGCTTTCTTTTGGTGTGTGTTAAAAACAAATGTCTAAACTCTAGAATCTATGGCCTTGCAGTAGAGGTTGAGGGTTATCAGGGAAACAACTCTGAGGTCAGTGAATTATTTTCTATCCACACTTCTCATGAAAAACTGTGTCCAGAACTATTTATGAAAATAAATTGCTTTAATAAATAAATAGCTTCGTCATCTTTTCATGTTCTTTGAAAGATCTAAGCCTTGCCTATCGCTTGTGACAATTTCAGTTCCCGCTCTGCTGCATTGTTTGAAGCACAGACATCAAATGCTTTCCTGAGTATTTGGAGCCTCAAATCCCACATTCTAGTCCTCTTGCATTGCATCTGCTAATTAGCAAAAGAATTCTGGGCACTTTGTGGCCCTTGTTGCTGCCCAAGGGCTGTGTCCCCAGAAGGCAAACATGTGCAGTGTCCTGACTTTACAGACTGGGTTGGGCAGGAGCCAAGGGATTACACAGAGTCCTCTGGGGTGGAATGGAGAAGAGACCTCAGAGTTTAACCAGCAACAACTATGGCATCCACTGGGAAAAAGCTGGTTGGGTGCTGATTCATCAGCCTTATTATTAAAGCACCTAGCACAGTTTAGTTTGTGTAGGATTGAGATTTTTTTGTGTGCCTATGTGTGACTCAATGATTGTTTATAAGATCAAGTTTCACTTGCAAAAAAACCTCCGAAAAACCCAAAACAAAACCCCCTCCCCCTCCCTGCAAAAGAAACAAACCCAAAAAAACATCCAACCAAAACAAAACAAAACAAAAACTGCTTTGTGGAAGGTTTTAACTGCAGTTCTGAAAACAGATAGAGAATGAGAAATGAAAAATCCCTTGTCATTAATATGAAGAGCAATGACCCGGGAAAATAGGTGTATTTTTTCCTTTCCCTGTAATTCTTCCTATGTAGCCCTGCTCTGATCCAGAGCGAATCATGATGGTCTGTTTGTGTGTATGCAAACATTTGTGTTTATACCCACACAGGCACTGTCCTCGCAACTGTTCTTGGGAGCATTTCATCATTTTTTCCTCTTATCTTCCAAATATTAGCATTTAATGAAATACACATTTCCTTCATTTATCTTGAACCTACTCCAAGGCCAGCAAATACCAGAACCTCAAATGTTATGACAGGATAGATTCTTTATTGGTTTGTTTTCTTTTCATTCTTTCTGTTTTCACTGTGATTTTAAATTTTTTTTAAAAAAGATTATAGACTCTTATGTTCCAGCTCAAGGAACCTGGCTTCCAACTGAGGTACACAAATATGTCCAAAAAAATGTCCCTGAGACCCATCCAATGCAGACAGCTGTGCAGCAAACAGGAAATTGAGGAAGTCAGGTTCATCAGAGACACAGGATTTCCTTCATGGATGTTTCAGATAAACCATCTTTAATTTTTCCATGCTGGATCAACGCTGTAAAAGGGCTGCAAGAAAAGCAGGGGAATTATCGCCCTGTGCTTTGATGTCAGGGATGTAAAAGCAAAACTGAAAGACAGGTTCTTGTGGGGACCATCACACCTTGACCCTGTTGTTGTTCCAAGCAAACTCTGCCTTGTCTGTCTGTGTTCTGGGCTGGCAGGACACGAGTCAGCTCCGAACCAGGAGCTGTGTCACTGTGACACACAGGAGCAGGACTGCTAAAGATGTCTGAGCAACTGAGTTTTGAGGGGTGGTCCCAGACAGTGAGTGGAATCATAGAATGGTATGTGCTGGAAGGGGCTTTTAAGACCAGCTCTTTCCACCTCCTGCCGTGGGCAGGGACACCTTCCACTATCCAAGGTTGTTCCAAGCCCCATCCAAGCTGACCTTGGACACTTCCAGGGATGGGGCAACCACAGCTTCTCTGGGCAACATGCGCCAGGGCCTCAGCACCCTCACAGTAAGGAAGTCACTTGATTACCCTGTGAATTGAGACTAATTCTTCTTTTTCCCTCCACTCATTAGCTTGTAATGACTCTTGACATTTCAATGTCAAGAACTACAGAAGTGTCTATGTGGCATCTGGTATGGTGTGATTCCAAACTAGTCTGAGTCTCCTATGAAACACTGGGAAAAATTACAGACTGGTAATTACCAGTGTTCCTGTGGCATTACTAAATCAGGCAAGCACTTAGATGTTGCCTGTGTGATCTTAGCTTGGCTTGCTCTCCTCTTCGTGCTTTTGAATTTTGACAGTCTTTGTCTGCTTTGACAGCTTTCATGGTCACACTAAGAAGCAAGCAACTTTGACTCATTTGGCCCAAAACATAATTGCTCTGGAGATGGCTCAGGACTGTGTGCTACCACATGTTTGTATAATAGAGAAGGCTATGGGGAGACCTTATTTTAGCCTTTCAGTTTTAAAAGGGAGCTTTTAAGAAAGATGGGGGCGGATAATTTTAGCACATCCTGCTGCAACAGGACGAGGGTTGATGGTTTCAAATAAGAAGGTGATCAACTTAGATTAGATGTAAGGGAGAAGTTTTTACAATGAGGGTGGTGAAACACTGGCAAGAAGTTGTCCAGAGTGGTGGTGGCTGCTTCATCCCTGGAGACATTCAAGGTAAGATTGGACAGGGCTCTGGTGTAGGTGGTCTCTGGGTGATATTCTTTAACCTTGGGGGTGGTGAGTCCCTGGACAAGGTTGCCCAGAGAAGCTGTGGCTGCCCCATCCCTGGAAGAGTCCAAGTCCAGGCTGAATGGGAATTGGAGCAACCTGGGATAGTGGAAAGTGTCCCTGCCCATTGCAGGGAGTGGAATGGGATGATCTTTAATCCCATATATAATCCAAAGCATTCCAGGATTCTAGGATTCTGTGACATGCGCACCAAAAATCAGCAGGAAGTGCACAACCATCCAACCCTAGTGCACTCAGGACAATGACTTAATAGAGCATTTTATCTTAATGAAGCCAAAAGTGTTGAAAGCTCGGGCCAAGAGGTTGCTACACGCAAAAGCTGCATTTCACAAAATAATTGCTGAGACAAAACATGCAAAATCTTCATTTATAAAGCATAGCTTTGATATAGATGTCATCACTCTACCAAAGGTCAAAGCACATGTGGTTGACTCTATGTGCACCATGGGGTTCTCAGGATATGTAGCATGAGTATAATATAATGCTTAGTTAAAATAATTAGTTGAAAAGAACATATTCATTTCCTGGTGAATTTTTTGAAAAACAGCTCAGTGCTTTGGAAAAAAAGAAAAATTATTAACTGACGCTGTGTGTAAGAAACTGGAAAATAAATATTTTTGTCTGGGGTAGTTATGTTTTTAGATCATGCCAAGAACATATTTATTAACTTAACATGTAAAAATTTATAAAGATTTCAATATACAAGCACATAAATATGTTATGATAAATATAAATATATTCATGAATGTATGTCATTATAAAATCATTCCACATTCTCCAGTTGCTGGGAAAAGAGACACACAACCAGTGAGGCAGCTACCACAGCATCATAAGCTGCTTTTGAAGAACTTCTCAATGAAAAGGTGTGGGGTTCTTTTCTGTTTTATTTTTTCTCTGTTGTAGGCATCCTAAATTGACAACAGCACCTCTTCTTGTCTTAGAAAATAAATTGTCAAGACAAGGTAACCTTGCAACTTCAATTTGCCCCACAACAGAAGTCAGGAACCTGTGCAACATATTGGAATTCTGTGTCCTTGCTTTTTTCTGTATTTATCTTTCCTATTCTTTTTTTCAAATCTGGGTAACTGCCCAATAATTCTAGTTTCAAAGGTCCTATTTTTCTGGTTGCTTGGATAAGGTAACTTGAATTAAAACTTTGGCATAGGTCTTTCTTAAGAGACCAATATAGAATTTAACTTCTGTGTTTGAAAAGCTAATTGGCCAAGGTTTAAAACCATCAGTTATGCAATAAAACTGTATGTAATTAATTAAAGGGAGCCGATTATTTTCAGTTGTGCTCTATTGGTGAAACATCCTCTTACTCACTAATAAACTTTGTTCCTGCGGTGGTTTTTCTGAAATTAATAAGCACATTGCAAAACCAGGGTAAGCCTGTCTCATTGTTTGCTTCCCATGCTCACCAGGATGCAACAGTTACTGGACTGAAAATGAAGTTACATCCCTATAAGCTCCATATTGAAAAAAGCAATATTTTAGTCTCCTCCATGGGATTGACAGAATCACAGAATCCTTTAGGTTGGGAATGTCCTTTAAGGTCACTGAGTCCAACCAGCACTGCCAAGTCCACCACTAAACCATGTCCCAAACACTGAACACTGTCAATGATGATGATTCCACCATTCCCTGGCCAGCCTGTTCCATTGCCTGAGCGTCTTTTCAGTGAAGAAATTGTTCCTCAGACAGCTTATGGAATTAGCTGATCAAAAGCACCAAGTAGTTTCAAGGTTGCACCAAAAAATAAATATGAAAGGAATAGAAGATACAGCTCTATTGGATAAACAGTTGGAGGAAATACTTGGCAAAAATTTCCCTAATAGCTGTGAGAGTCCTTGGACCTTCTTGGACCTCTTGATGCAATTTGTGATTAATTAAATTTTCTGTCCGTGTCTAGCTCTGAGGATTGACCACAATTAAAAGCCCAGTTCACACTGGAGCAGGGCTGAGCTGTCCCTGGTGTCTGTGCCTTAGGAGATGGACACAAATGCTTTGTTTTCATCTCTGGAGAGGGAGCTAAGAGGTAAAGCAACAGCAGGATGTGTCAGGAATGAAGCTGGGTTAACCTGCCTTTGTTATGGGGTGGAGGAATAGGCTGTGCCACTTGTTGAGAAGTTTTCCAGTTCTTTGGATAATGATCTGTGTTAGAAGGGATGTAAAAGATCATCCAGATTAGTCCCAGTCATGGGCAGGGACACGTTCCAGTATCCCAGGTTACTCCATGCCCCATCCAGCCTGGCCTTGGACACTTCCAGGGATTGGGCAGCCACAGCTTCTTTGGGCAACCTGTGCCAGGCCCTCAGCACCCTCTAAATTAACAATTTCTTCCTAATATCTAACCTAAATCTACTCTTCTTCATCTTAGAGACATTTCCCCATGTCCTATTTCTATATGCCCTTGTAAAAAGTACTTCTCCTAATCTCCTTTTTGATACTGGAAGGCTGTTATTAGGTTTCCCTAAAATTTATTACAAATTTTTAGAGCTGTAAGTAGAATCAGTTGAAATAACTTTTTCATTACAGGAAAATTATACTGTGTCCCCCTTACCTTTGAAACCACAAAGAAAGACATCTAAATCAGCTTTAGAGAAACTATTCTGCCCAGCTGCCTGTGCAACCAGCTTCAAGTAGCTGCTTTGGATCCTTGTGCATGGAGAGAAATCTGCTTTCTCCTTTCCCCCTCCAGACCCCAAGGCTACAGCTTCCTCAGCCACTCAAGTTTGTGTCTGAAGGAAGAAGGAAGCTCAGTGGACATCCGTGACCACACATAACAAAAACCATCCCTTGCTCTTGGAAAGGCTGAGTCTCTCTGGAAAAACCTCTGACTCCATGTGTGCCTGAAGAGCACTCCAAAAAAAAAAAAAAAAAAAAAACCCACCCAAACAAGTCAGAGATGAAATACAAGTGCAGGGCTGCCTACAACAGTGTCCTGCAGACAGAAATCCTACAGAACTCCAGAAATGGTTTAAAAAAAATCAGATTCAAATTTTAGCATGTTTTTATTATAATGTTGGAGGCAGTGGCTGTTTTGGGAAGAATAATCAGCTTTTATAGACTGATTTCTTTTCTCATACCCTCTGTTTTCCAAAGCAGCCATTAATTCAAGATAGTTTGACCTGAAGGTAAAACAAATGCCTCTACTATTTGTTTATGTATCCTGTCTCACCCAGTCTTTTAGCCATTCAAACCTCCAGTGGCAAAGCGTCCCCAAATTTGTGTGACTGACAGGGCAGGAGGTGATCCTTAGGAATTCTGATTGATAGTGGGTACCTCCATGTATTATTGCAGTCTGAACAAGTCCCTTGTGTTCTCTAAGATATTTAGGTTTTGGATGTTTTCTGGGGTTTTTTTACTGCTCTCTGCAAAGTGAGTGTGGGTCCCCATTCAGGAGAAAGCAGTATGGGAGTTTGTTTGTTAACTTTTACTGATTTTATGTAGATGTTGTTTTCAAAGAAGCCCTTTGTAACTAATAAGTCTTCATTGCAACCCTGGAAGGCTCACAAGTTATGGGATGGTGGTTTAGGCAAGAAGGTGGGTGGGAAAAAGTCAATAATAATACCAATAAAAAAGCCATATTTCTGATCAAAGCAGCAAGTGCTTGAATAAAGATTATATTAAAAAGAGAAAAATGTAGACGTCTTGTTAAAACCTTTGGGTTAGTGTCCAGTTATGTGGATTTTCCCTCTAGTGCTTATTCTGGCATTCATTAAACCCTGATAAGTTACATAGAAACACTTGAAAGAATGATTAGAAATGCTATGTGTGAATAATAGAATTGCTTAAAGGGAAATGGAAATTCTTAAAGGGAAATGCATACTGACATGGAAAGTGAACTTGTGCAATTTTCTCATTGTCCAGGATTATTATCTTATTCTTCTTATTTTGAGGGTTTTGAATTTGTATCCTTTTATGTTCACAGTTTGGGAACTGCTTAGGGAAATAATATTGCTGAAGTGGGATTCAGATGTGCTGAAGGTTTTCAAAAAGCAAAGTGTCTTCTTTCTGGTGTCTTTCTTTGGGAGGCTGAGGCTCAAGTTAGGAGGAGGAAGGGAATTAAAAGGACAAAAATTCCAAACCAACACAGGGCTTTCCTCTCCATCCTCCTGTGCTCCAGGGGTGAAAGTCCTCATAACTCAGTTTCAAATGACTTTTCACAGGTGTTTCTTGGTATATAGGTCCAACAGGGTCCATCTTCACATGGAGAGGGCATCTTGCCAACAGGAATGACAAGGAAAAGTTTCCTGATGCAGGAAATGAGGCAGCCAGAACCTTCAGGAGACTTTTTGCCTGAGTAAAGCTTTATTTCTTGTTTACTTGGTGTTGCTATTTAACCAACCAGAGTATTAATGTCTGCAATGGCAAGTACTGGAGGTTAAACCAGAATTAACCTGTTGCCATGAAAGCATGTTCTACTCCTTTGCTCTGCTCTTCATGTTACAGAAATAATATATCAGCACTGAGGCAGAGGGGAGCAGAGCTGATCCTGTGGTTGAATTAGGAAGCCAAGCTATAAAAGCCCTAATCTAAACTGTGGGATAATGAGATGTGAGAGGATTTTCTGAGGTCCACTGCTGATCACATCATGTTTATTTAGTAAGATGGGAGTGTTTTCAATGAGATAAAAGCTTAGATTTCGTCAAGAGAAGTTTCCAAACCAACCTTCAATACTTTAAGCCACAATGATTCAATGGAACACAGAAAAGTATTTTTTAAGCCCTTCTGAGTTTTTTTGCTCTACATGAGCTATATGTGGGTATAACATCAACATACCTTTCCTTGCCAATGTTATCCAACAGAATTTGAGAAGAGTTTTTCCCTTGTATTTTCTTTTTCAACAGTGCGGTCGAAAAAATTCTGTAAGTCAGAGGATGAAACCCTGCACCTCTGATCTCAGTGTCTGTGTTGACACAACTCTCAAAGATGGGTCTGTGGAGAAACTCAGGACTTGGTGATCTCCCAGATCCATCCACCTTTCACCCCACAGGGACCACACAGATAGATGGTGGCAGAGTAGAAATACCTGAGGTCACACACTGATGACAGGTCTATGGGTCCTTCATGGTCTGCAAAGATTTCAAGCAAACTGAGGCTCAGAGAATCACATGTGCTCTGAAAACTGGTTTTGCCTTATTTCTAGGACCTGTAATTCCTGGTTTATTGCTGCTGTGGGCTGTGGGTCAGGTCTTGCACTGTGCCAAGGAGAAGGTGTAGATGTATTATGAATATGATACATAGGGTTACACTAGCTTGCTTTTCCAAAGAGACATTCAGGGTAAACTCAAAAGATTCATCTTGCCTACCTGAAATAATCTCTCTCTCCCTAAAATGGATGTCTAAGATGTATAAATTTCCTGTGTAAAGTGTTGATTTCTCTCAGCTGAAAAAGTCAAGTTCAGGCTCAGACACTCATGTCAAAACACACAAATGTAAAAACTAGGTAAAAAAACAGACCTAGAGAAAGCATTGTATGGAGACTATTTCCCATGGGGATGTTCTCTGAATCGATTTTGTAAGACTCCATCATAATTTTGCTGGTAAAAATGAAGTACTGCAAAACCATGGCCTTCTGAGGATGGCACAAGGCATCAGGGTTGTATTTTCTGGCGAGAACTGGAAGAGACTCACTTCTTTCTGACTGAAAGGGGGAGGTTTAGATTAGATGTTAGGATAAAATTCTTCTCTGAGAGGGAGGTGAGGCCCTGGCACAGGTTGACCAGAGAACCTGTGGCTGCCCCATCCCTGGAAGTGCTCCAGACCAGGTTGGACAGGGCTTGGAGCAACCTGGGATAGTAGAAGGTGTCCGTGCCCATGGCAGGGGATTGAAGCAAAATCATCTTCAAGGTCCCTCCCCACCCAAACTGGTCTGTGACTCCGTGGTTTTACTGTTATCACTTTCCCTCCAATCTCTGGGCTAATTCAGTATTAATTTTTTGGTACATTGGGCTATTTCAGCAATGCATTGAACTGATTGGTGAAAACTACATACAGCTCCTTCTGTTCCCAACACATTTATGCAAAAATTGAACAATATTAATCAATGACACTCCACATTTTTGTAAAACCAATACCACTCTTAGTTTTTCTGTAAAAAAATATTTTAACCTTAACCTTAAATACACACCTCAAATGTGTATTTTAACTGAATGTACACATCGTGCTATGTGCTTGTAATTCCTAAAATGAAATGTGCATACATATATATTTATATATTTCAAGATAATAATAATGTAGTAGATGCATAACAGCATTCTGCTGCCTTTGGTGTACAGATCATGGAATAGTGGAGCTGTCTCTTTCTTTCTTCCTGCTGCCACAATCCTTTTGGTCACCATCACCCGCCTGCAATCCAGTGATCTAAAAAACATGGACTGGCAGTGACAAAGCATCAGAGGGAAGCTAAAATCCGTGTGGCATGTGACATAGAGAAAAGGTCACATTGCCCTGCATCAGCCTTCTCTTAAGTCAAGTTAATTAATGGGATTTTTTTCTAATTCAACTGGATGGGCCTCCAGGCAAAGCACTGTTTGTAATGGCACCGTGCTCTGGAGTCACCCAGCCTGGTGCTTGCCGTGCCCCCATGTGTCCCCATGTCTTCAGGCCAGGAGGCATCAGCTCAACACTCCACTCCCTTTTCAGGTGTGTGTATTGCTCCCAGCTCACCTGACAAAGGGTAATAATGAGCCTGCTCTAGGTGGTTTGCCATTGAAAATCCAAACACTGCTATGAGCACTATGGACAGGAGATGCAAAGAAAGTCTCAAATGAGAAGACACAATAGTTTCAGCCTTCTCTGTTGTGAATGTGCAATGGATTCCTGCTCACAAAAGAAAAACAATCACCTCAAAATAGGAAGGGAGATTGAAACAAAGAGGCAAAATATGTGCCTGGTCCTTGCTGAGGGCAAGTCTCTGACTGAGCAGCAGTGTCTGCCTCTTTCCTCATCTTTGCCTCCACCTTGGATGGGAGCTGTTCATGGTATGGTTTCCTGGGCATGCTGATGTTGGGTTGAAGGTTATACTTGATGATCCTGGAGGTCTTTTCCAACCTGAACAGTTCTATGATTCTATGATTCCATGATTCTATGATTCCATGATTCAACAATTCTATGATTCTACAAGTCTATGATGTGGAGTCTATGATGTGTCTGTGTCCTTTTCCCTGTGTGCTTTTCCCTGTGTGAGGAGCCTGACCTCGCATTCCTGTTATCCTCCTCTGTGTGGGTACATTTACACACATTTACATTTACAAAGCCCCAACCTGTGCTTCTGTCTCCTCCTGGCACTGATGGAGTCTGCTGTGGGTCAGCCCTGTGTGTCTCTGAACCTGTGCTCAGAGCAAAGGTGTCTTTGCGCACCGTGTCACATGGTTAAATACACAGCAAGAGGTTTTACTGAGATTCACAGTTCTCACCCAAGGTAAGGGCACACAACAGACAGTTCTGTCCAAAAACCACTGGTGGCAGAGTCCTGGTGGCATACTCACTCCTTACCCATTCCCACTCTTTCTCTTGCATTTGCTCAGTGTGTCTGTAAGAGGATTTACACAGCTTTTTTGTGATTGTGACACATTTTTTAGGGACAAATTTTTCATCCACTGTTTGCCAGAGCATCTGGATTAGAGAGATGCCCATGTGTGATGAGCTGATTTGGTGGCACCACCAAACATGAGACTATTTCCCACAGTTAAACGTGGCCAGAACCTCACTGAACTCATGGATTAAGACTGACTGTTGGAGACCAGAGTTCAGTCCAGCTGCATCAACCTACAGAGACACAAGCCAAGTAGAGACAGGAAATCATTCCCAGGTTTGCTCCTGGGGTGACTCCAGTCTTCCCAAGCCCATCCTCCTTGTATTAATTAAGGTTGTAGTGGGTAGGCAGGTTTCTTCTCAGCTGTTGTCAATCTGTTGACTATATCCAGCAGGGAAATAATGGCCAGGAGGTGACTAAGTTGTCCCTTCTTTCTCTTCCACTCAAGTTCAAACCCTGCTCTTGCAATAAACAGAAGGCACACACCAACAACTTGGTTTCCTGCCCCATTACTAGTGATTTTAATAACCATAAATACTTGGTGCTTTTTCATTTTAAATATTTTTTTGTACAAGAAAATGTCAGTGGTCTAATGGAAGTTGTCTCTGACTATGGCAGGGACCTGGAACTTGACCATATTTGAAGGTCCCTTCAAACCAAACCATTGTGTGACTCTGAACTTCCAAAGTGTGATGAATGTCAGCAACCTTCAACAATGGCAAAAGAAGGCCAAATATTTCACACAACATCTACTTGGTCTTTTGCTCTGGGTGTGAATTCTCTCAAACAGGCCCAGAAATAATCTGGGCTGCAGGTTTCTCTGTCTGTTTCTTTAGGTTTGGGATGCCTCTCTAACTGGTGTGGTCTCTGCCCTCTGTTAAATTGTGCAGGTAAAATTGTGGGCACAGGAGGACTCTCCAGGGGGCAGAAGTTCAGGTGGAAAGGGGTGATGTCCATGTTCAGATAAATAAAATGACACAACAATGCAACCCACTGCCCTGCAAAAACGTTTACCACACCCCCCCACATGCTTTAGTCCTGGCCAAGTCATAATGTCCCAGACAGATCTCAGGTTCTTGGGTGCAGTTTTGGAGTTTGTGTGTGCCAAGGAACATTCCCAACTGGTCTGGTGGATGAATCCATCCTGCTCTTGCAGCTGAGATAGTTTAGAAGATGAATGCAACCAGATCATGTCAGTTGGCCTCGGTGTCTGGAAATAGTCCTGGGCAATTTAATTTACTGGTGAAGATGTAGCCAGAATGTCTCTTCAGGACCATCCATTACTTAAATATCTGTGTTGAAGCTGATTTTTTTGCACTAGTCTGATTGTATCCCACTTCCTCTGGTTTTAAAGATCTTATTTTCCCCTTTTGGCTGCTGTAACTAATCTGGGACATGATCTGCTGTCTTCATAAATCTGTGCTTGTGGGTTTACTCAGTCTTTGAAGATGCTCAGGTTCCAAAAGCTCGTGTTTCTTTTTCATTTTCCAACTCTGAGGTGATTAAGCAACTCCAACCATAGTGAATTAAAAGTCATCCTTTCTCCTGTGCAGTTCACATGTTAGGTTTGTTGAACTGTTTTTGTTCTTTTTTGCCTTTTCAGGATATCGATTCTCTATTTAGATAGTCAGCAAAGTCATTGCTGACTCTGAGTATGGAGAGCTGGTAAAGAAAAATCTGATGGTGACAACCTCATTTTCAGCTCTAGCAGTGCCTCCCATGCTCCTGAGTGGCTTGAAATTGGATATATCCTCATCCCTGGAAGTGTTCAAGGTCAGGTTGGACAGGGTTTTGCACAACCTGGCCTAGTGGAAGGTATCCCTGCCCATGGCCAACTCTTAGTGTAGCCATTTATATAATCATTAAAAATCCCTTTTGCCCCAGACCAGATTGGTTGCATTCAAATTGGGATGGTCACAAATCACATTGAGCCTCAGACAGTTCCTAGACACGGTTTTGGTCAGTGCTAGCTGACCTAGACAAAAAAACATGCCAAACATTGTTCTAGGAATGTAAAATACTTGTGATTGAGTACTAGGTCTAAGGCATAAACCTTCGTAAGCATGGACATAGCCTCAGTGTACCTCTTTTAAAGACTAATGAAAAATGTCTGTGTCCCAGAAGGTGAAAAATGTATGAGTCAAGCTTTTGAGACTTTTCATCATGGATAGCATGTTTAACATGCCATCTCTACCCCAATCCTAGACAAAGAAAAGTCTCTGTGGCAGTTCAGATGTTTATTCTGTTTTTTTTCTGTCCTTTTTGAAAGAAATTCATAAAATTTCAGAATTTTATGAAATTTCAGACATTGTTCCTGGCTTTCATATCCATAGCTAAGTTCTCAGGTGTTCTGACCCTCTTCAGTCCACACTGGCATCACTAATGTTGAGAGTTATTCCCCCTTCTGTGAGAGAAGTTTGGTCTGTGAGAAGAACTGACAGGTTACTGTTCCCCTCAAATCCTCCTACCTAATCTCTCAAGTATGGAATAAAAACAAGAACATTGGCAAAGTAAATCCTGAGGAAACAAAGGAAAGGGCTGAATGATGCCTTCTGGATCTTTCAGTGATTCCTGCTGCTTAGAGCAGGGAGGAGAAAAATTTGGAGAGTACAGGAGATGCTTGGGCAGCCTTCAAATTGTCAATTTTCATTGGTGCTGCTTGCTCAAATTGTATGTAAGGGTAGAGCCAGAACTATCATCATTCACAACATGTCCTATGCAGAGACTTGTGTAAAGTTTGTTTATACTTCTCTTAAATGTTTTTTCATTTGTTATTGGGGGAATTGAGATCTGAGTTTTAGTGGTTGTTCCCAAATTTATCGTGTATGATTTGGGATTACCTGGGAAAATATTAACTACCTCAGCTTGAGTTATATAAAGAATCTGATTACTAAACTGGACTGTAGCTGTCATGTCCTTGGAAACTCTTTTTTTCAGCAGAAGGAGGAGGTGAATTGCCATGCTGGAATTGGAGATGGGATCTGTTGTAGGTCTCTCTAGGGCTCAGCTCCTAAAAGATAAATCTCCCATTCTCTTCCTGCTCTCTTCCTTTCTCTAAGCCGTCTGAGGAGGATCTCACTGACAGCTTTTTGGAGCATGGCAAAGGGGACTCCTATCTCCACAGACCCCTGGCCATAGCACCATCCAGGCAGATAATCTTAACTCCAGACTGGCACTGTCAGTTTGCACAAACCATCAGGATAATCTCCTAGCAGTCATGGATGCCCCATTTTGGTGAAACACGGGGTATTGATCTGCCCTGATCATCCTGTCTGCTCCCAGGGTGGCTGGCAGTGCCTGGAGGTGAGATGTGGCTGTGGAGCCTCTGAGATGTCGCGTGGGCTCTGATGGCACAGACCTGACCAACGTCCATATGTCCCTGGGACGTTTGTGCAAAGGTCAGGCATCCTTAGTGCTCTCCCAGAAGGTTTTTAATGGAGTGAGCTGCTGGCTTTTATCCTTCCTCATAATTCCATGAGGCAGAATTCCCCGCCCTCCCCCAGGCAAGCAGCCAGCCTGCCACCAGCTATTCTCTTTAAAATTATGATGAAGCTTGAAATAAAACACAGCCGTGGACTGAACCCACTAACCCTCAGTCCAAAGGTATTAAGGCTGCTGGCTGATAGAGACAATATCTAGTTCTTGGAAATGTTTTGCTTCTAGCACCCCTGGATGATTAGGAAGAGAGGACTTGGCAAAAAAGATAATGATTCTGTATTTGCTGTGGAAATGACAAGTGCAATTAGAATTGCCAACTGAGTTGTGATCAAAATTCTGATTAATTACTTACTGCTATTTCACAGAGAAGAAATTAGTGCGTATCTAATTGGCATTACTGAAATCTATTCTGTGCCTTGCTTGCATAAATTAAATGTAAAGAATAAATCTACTGCATGTCCATGAGAGGGAGAGAAAGAGATGGAGCAACAGTGAATGTGTGATACTGGACAAGATCCTCAGGTGATGCAAATCAGGGCTGCACTGGTGAAATCCCTGGATGGTGAGACCCAGACCCGGGATGCTAAAAGAGGTACTTTGATTTGGGTGTTTACTGGGGGTCTGTGCTCTATGAAAAGAACAGGTCAGGCTGGAGGATCACAGCAGCCTTTCTTCCAGTCTTATCAAATCTCACTCTATCAAAACCAGTCACAGCAGTATGAAATCCTATTTTCAGCTTGTGATACCACAGCACCACCCCCCACCATACCATCAGAGACTCGATATCGTATGATTTTTGTTTGCTTATTTATTTCAATTTCAGCTCTGCACATGCTCCAGGCACATATACAATAATGGCAATTACACATTGTACAAAGCACATCAATAATTTTAGTATGAAAGAGAAGGAAAAGGCAGAGATCCGAGTGCTTTAATCTGCAGGACCACATTATGTCAATGAAGCAGGGACAAGGAGGACTGATTAGATAAATTCTCCCTTGCAGTTCCAGCACCCGGCACTGAAATGCCCACCATGTTCTGAAAATTAAATGCACGCATTAAAAATGTATCTGCATTTATTTTCCCTCTGGTGTCTTTTTGTGATTTTTCTAGCAAACAGAATCTTGTGGAAAGGAAAAAAAAATATCCCTAGATGGGAACTTTGACAATGCATTTGCTATTTTTTTCTTTAAGGAAGTCAACTTGCTACCTTGATGGAGAGGGCTGTGTCAGTGGGGATGAGATGAGCTTTCTCCTCCTCCCTGCTCCCCTCAATTAATTTTTATTCTTCAAGGTGAAACAGAAGAAAGATTGCAGAAGTGGGGAAGCAAAGAGACCCTATGGTTTTGCTAATCTGTGGAATTGTTACTTTGAAAGAAATTATTTTCCTAAACAGGGGTCTAACTTCTTGCATACTGTAAGTGTAGCTGCACTGAATTTAAAGGGTCATTTCAATAATCCCCAAACTTCGATGAAATCCAGCAGCCCTATTAATTACCTCGCAGCATGTTGCTATTATCCTTGTCTTCCCTTGCCTTTGGCCTGTCCTCATTACAGTGGCATGGAAATATATGTCCAAATCATAAAATCTTCTTTTTGTTTTAATTTCCCATTCTTTCCATAATGACCTGGTGTCCTGCCTCTTAAACAAATATTTCACTTCCGCCCACTTGAGTCTGAAAGGGCACAGCCATCGCCAGCCAGCTGTAATGTCCTTTCTTTTCCTGCCTTCCTTTCTCTCTCTCTCTCTTATCTCCATGATCTTCTCTTCCCTGCCTCCCTCCCCCCAGACAGCTTTATTAAATTCAGACCTCTACTTCTGAGGCCCCTCTGTCTGAGCTCCTGCTCCATGTGAGGTGTGGGGAGTGAAAGGGAAAAAAAAAGTCAAGATTCCCTTATATTACTCCTCTCCTCAACATCCTTGGCAGCACAGGGATGCTTTCCACAGCACATCCTTCTGGCTGGATGTTCAGGTTACTGGCTGTAGTGCTGCCAGCATTATTTACCATTTTGGGACCCCAGGGAAACAGAACGTGCAGGAAAATGTGAATCGGTTTTTGACAACTGACAACATGTGCTTGACATAAACCACCACCCTTTTGGGCAGGATTTGGGTTGGAAGGGGAATTACATGTAAACAGAATTCTTGTGGCTTTCATGGAGAGTGGCTGTAGCTCAGATTGTCTTGATAAGGCAGTACAGGTTTGGAAATGGCTCGCACCAGTTTTCTACCTGCTGGATTAGCCTTGGTGCTTAGCACTGAGTACTTTGTGTACTCTGACTCTGGAACAAGCCTTTCCATCCATCCTGGTGGGTAACAAACACAATCTATGAGTCTTCAGCTTGCTGCTCCCTGTGACTGACACAGGGGACTTGTGGAAGCTGAACAAACCCTGCCAGATGGGCTCTTTGAAGGCTCTCCGAAATGTCTTGGCTCTTCATGGCACTGAAAGACATGCTCTGATGGCCCAAACCAGCAGAAATGCTTGTGGAGGTTCCTGCTGAGAGCTTTTCAGATGAGCTTTTCAATTGGTGTGTCCAGAAAATTAAATGTGTTCTGATATTATTGGTGCCATGGAATAAACAAGTAAAAATCATGCTTGGGCTTGTCTGATGGGTGTAAATGGGAATGCAGGTGTTGCAACAAAAATAAACAGACCAAAATTGTCTATGTTGACAATTCTCTTCATAAAAGTTAGGTAATGTAAACTATTATACATGAGAGGTGTCCTTTAAATTCCAGCAGGATGCCTGAGCTAAGAACCCTTGGAGAATCCTGTTCTGCCTTTCTGCCTAGATTCTTCTGCCTATCCTAACACAGTATCAGTGTTCCTTTTTTTCTTTTTTCCCTGGTTTTAAAACACTAAAAACTCTCAAAGACAAAAATCTGCCTAATGCACCTCTCTGGTTTCCTGTGCACAGATAATATTTGACAGCTTTGATGAGGTTTTGAAGAAATTGAATATTTTCATACTTAGCCCCATAATGAGGGCAGTGATAAATAAACACAGTCCCCCAACACCAACAGTCTCAAAAATGTTATTGACTGTCATAGTTTAGGGCTTGAGCATAAGGTAAGTGCCCTCAATAACATTTATTTTCTATTTTTCACAATGATCTGGAGGATTGCCTGGTGTAGGAATGCAACTCTATAATTTTATTGTCAGATAGGGTCAAGACATCAGCTGTTTTACATTGGCCTCATGCTGTCAAAGCTAGACCACCTGAGGAAGTGGCCTGCTGGGAATGCATTTAAACCATCCAAACAGGGACATCCAAACCTCTGCAAGCTCAACCACCAGAAATTACAGGGAAAAGCAGAGAACAAATGGGCTTCGCTTTTACTTCCCTTTAACACCATACAATGGACTGTCACTTCTCTTTTCTGCTTCCCATTGAAGCCTGGGATGTTTTCAGACTAAACAAGTCCCAGAAACCTGAAACTTGGCCATCACTTATGGAAGTACCCTGTGCAGCATGGTTAATAAATAAAAAGTTTAAAAAAATGTAAAGGCAACCATTCCACTATTAACAAAAGACTCTTCAAAGCTACTCTTTTGCTCTGGGCTTTTACAATAATAAGCTGAAAAAATACATTAGAGAGCAGACTCCTTTCTAGCCACTTCATATTTCATTTTGCCTCTCACTTGTCTATTTATTTTTACGTCTTTCCTGATTACTTCTCAATTGTAGAAAGACAACATTAGGCACAATGAGTTTTAAATATACTCCCTGGCCAAAATAACTCCAAGGCCTGTCTGAAATTTCAAACAGCTCACTAGTGAGTCTGGAATAAAATATAAAGGAAGAGATCCTCACTGGTTAGAGCAGGACAATCAGGGCTGGTGGGTGTTTTCAGTGCTCCACCAATATCCTTATTATTTTTCTCCATGGGCATCACACCACACAACCAGGATCAGTGTGACTCTGTCCATTCACCTTTATATGAACATGAAGAACATTGTCTGGTAAAGTACAAGAGATGTTCCACCTCCAAATGTACTCCTCTCCTGCTGGAGCTGTTCAGAAGGCTTGGGATGGGACAAGGAGCAGACCTTGGACTATCTAAAATAACCACATGAGTATAGCAACTATTTGCAAAATCAACACTCAAAGCTTCTTCAAACCATCTTGAAAGCATCTGAAGTTCTGAGTGAAAGTGTCATTGGGGTCACAGATCTTCTCCAAGTAATTTTCAGTCCTGGCAGCTCCTCTGGACATACTCTAACCTGGGAGTTTTGTTCTATGAAACTTAAATGCTTAAAATGTAGATATGCTATGATTTGTGACAAAGCTCTCATAAGCCTCATGTAACTTTGTAGTTAACCTTGCTCTGGGTAGAAGTTTGAAATATATGACATCTGGAAATCTTTTCTGATCTATTTTTTTCCCCAAGATTCATTGTAGGTATGGCATTTTAGGACTATGGTGACAGACACATTTGATAGTTCAGAAGTAGTGTCTGAAACCAGTGTGTTTCTGTTCCTGCATCCATTTTGGTTCCAGAGGTTAGAAATATATATATATATTTTAGGGTCTTGTTCTACTTGCTCAACTCTTTTTGGATAAGTTCTCTAATTCTGGACTTTCTAGGGTATTTTGCTGAGTGCCCCCTCTGTTTCCTGTGTAAGCTGCACTGTTCAGGAGCAGACAGAGCCTTGGTTTTCAGGGTGACTGCACCTTGCACATGTGGGAGTACCTGGATGCCATGGCTTGGTCATCAGAACTACAAAAGCCAAGTAGAGTTTGGTCTTTTTCAGAGTCTTCCTCAAAAATATGTTTGTAGCTTGTTTATATCTCTGTCAGGTGTCAGATTATACTTTTTTCTGACCCAGAGATGGGGCAACTCAGAGGCATTTTCAAAACCTTTATTCTATTTTTAGTCCCATGTGAAGAGTGAGATGGTTCAGATGTTATAATTCACGTTATCACAATTAGAAGCCAAACTATTTCCTAGTTACAACATGTTATAAGCGTTTCTTGGCCTCTCAGCTTTTGCCACACGATGCCGTTGATGCCTTAAAGCCAATCATCTAAAATTACCCCTCGTGGGTCCTACTACAATGCATCTTTCATAGTTCTATTTCTCCAAAGTATCGAGTCTTATTTGCAAGGCCATCATTTGAAACTTGTTTCTAGTTCCATTTCTCTCTCAACAATGTCTGTCCTATTTCATGGCGTTTCTAAGTCAGTATTTCTTATCTCAAGGTTTGCATACAGATGCATATTATGTGAGCCTTCTCTCAGGCTTTGAGAATTCTCTAAAAATCCATTTCCCACAGTCAGGGATAGGGGAGATCTCTTTCTAATTTTTAGATTGATGGTAGTGACTTCATCTCCCTCTTTTCTCTCCCATCATTCACAACTGGAGAAGAAGGTTCCTTAGAAGTGTGTACAGAGCTGTCATTTCCCTCTTATTTCAGAACATGAACATGGGTTGGCCTGGCTGTCCCACAAGCCTCATTAGCACCATCATTAATGCTTGGGCTCATTTTACCCAATGGAGCTGGCACCTAGTGCCATGGTTTAATGGCAAGGTGGTGATTGGTCAAAGGTTGGACTTGATGATCTTGGACATCTTTTCCAAACTTAATGATTTGGTGATTCTCTGATTCTAAAGACAGGCCTCCAGTCCAAAATATGTGTCTTGGTTCCACCCATAGCCAGCAGAGACAGATACCTCCAGAAGTGGTACAATCCATCCAAAGAAAAGCAGGAATGAATGACCCTCTAAAAGTGTCTCCTCTCCCCCTCTCTAATGATTATGGTCTAGATGAACAGCTTAGACCAGACAATTAGCTTACACTAGATGCTTAACATTTAGGCAGCTAGAATTAATGTGATGAATCCTTTCTGTGTGCTCAGATAATGACTGTAGCCTTTGTGTCTCAAGTTTTAGCTCTTCAATATGTTTTCATAGGTGTTCAGATTCTGCACCATGCTCTCAGATTAATTTCGACTTCCAAGGCTTAAAATACTCATCTCCCATTACTGTTCATTGTCATAAATATGTCATGGCATAATATAGCTATCTGTACCCATAATGAAATCCTTCTGCTTTAAGATTCAAATCCACAGCCCATACAGGACTAATATTGCTGAAAATCACCCTAATAATGTCACAGGCACTCTTGTGCTTGTGAACCTTTCTGTTATGAGCACAGGCTCTTGGACTGAACCTTCAGCCAAGGCAGATGCAAGTATGATTTTAACATTTTTTAATAACTTAGATGGGGAAAGAAAGAAAGAAAGAAAGAAAGAAAGAAAGAAAGAAAGAAAGAAAGAAAGAAAGAAAGAAAGAAAGAAAGAAAGAAAGAAAGAAAGAAAGAAAGAAAGAAAGAAAGAAAGAAAGAAAGAAAGAAAGAAAGAAAGAAAGAAAGAAGCACTCCAAAGTGGTATCTGTAATTACAATATTCCCAAAAGAAATTAATATAACCTGCTAAAAATGCCTCACTTGTATTAGTTCTACCAAGATCCTAATTAGTTGGTTGCAAGCTCTTGTTACATATATATATATATTATTTTTTTACTAGAAAGATGGTCTTCTAATTTCCAACCAAAGCCTCCCCGGTTAAAATACTAATACATTTATTTTTACTCTCTGCATTGGACATGGGAGACCAACCTTCCTTCCTAACAGTTATAAAACTTCTAGAAACTAATTATGCCTTTTGCTATACTAGCTGAAATGTCTGCAGTCTTTCTGGGCTGAAATTGGGATATATGAAATATGGTTTTTTAAATAGCATTGCTGGGGAAAAAAAAAGGGGGTTTAATAATATAGTTCTGCAGAAAAAAATGTACAGAGACCGAAAATATTATAATTTCTCAGGGAAAGTTAAAAACTTCGTAAAAAGTTTGGTATTTAGTCAAAGTGTGTTATTTGTCAATGAAAAAGGGAGAAAATAGGACAAATGAAAGCTTCTGTTCTGTCCTCTCAACCTATTTCCTACAGAAATTATTGTCATTTTAAAGCTTATTTCTAACCCAAATATTTCCAGAAACTGCAGGTATTTGGCATTCTCCTTCTAGTCTTCTTCTAATGGAAAATCACTCAGTCTCTTTGTGAGTCAGTTCCCAGGACCAAAGAGCTGTTCTCATTGGGAAGAAATGATAATAATAATAGCAGTAAAGTGGAGTTCCCTGAAAATTTTATTTTGAGGCAGTTCATTTTATGCCCTAACTTTATTTTTGCAGAAGAAAAGGATGATTTGTCTTTGCAGCGACCGCAGGCCAAGGAAGGAAAGCGAAGCTGAGAACCTCCCCGTCCATAGCAGCAATGGTCTGAATAGAGTTCAAGTTTATTTGACTAATTCTTTCACCACTTGTCAGAGAACATACTTTTGTTTGTGGTAACAAAACAAGCTCTTTCCTCCCCCATTTCTCCAGCGAGTAGCACAAGCACTTGTGTGGAGCACAAATTACCGTAACCATTATGATGTTTGCTGTCAAACTCATTTATTTATGCAACTGCTGTGGAAAGGCCTGGGGCCCAAAAGCAACCCTGAAAGATTTCAGAGCCCTGGTGTGGGGTCATGAAAGGGAAAGTGAGGGGGAGGGCGAAGCCTCCACTGGTTATGAGAAAGGAACTGACACAGGAAATGGTCACATATGGCACAGATTTATTGTGTCCGGGACTTCCCATTCAAAACTCATTATATCCACAGCTCAGTGCAGTGCATGGCACAGCCACATTCATTTTTAGGTCTGGCATCTTGACAAAATTGCTGTTGCTGCTTTCAGGTGGTGGTGGTGGTGGTGGTAATTTTATCATACCTAGACTAGAGAGATGGTGACTGGAATTGCGTGGGCAAAAGCTCTGCTGTTTGCTGCCCCTCTCTTTTATGTTGAGCCACGGGTGTTGGTGTGACTAAAGCTTCAGTCAGGGAGGTTGCTGGTCAGGAGAAGAGAAAAATCCTCTTAAAAACACCAAAAGGAAACCAGGATTATCTCCAAGGGAAAGAAAATGGGAAAAGCTTTGGTAACTACAAGATAAAAAAACTGATACTTGCAGAACAGCATACTTTAAAAAGGTGAAATAATAGGGATGAAAAATGTTTCTTTTTGCATTTTTATTTGTCTTTCTTGGGAGACAGGACCCATCTCACACAGAGATGGCTTTTTGGATGATTAATGACTTCAAGAGGTTTGTGAGAATAGTTAGTTTGTCTTACCTGCTTCATGAGATCGTCTAAAAGCTCCAGTTTGGGCTGTTTAACCATTTTTGTCTCCATGCACAATAAAATATCCAGTAACACTTTTGTCACTGCATTGAATTTGTTCCTGAAATAAGCATTATGAGGACCTTTGCTTTGCAGGATCACTAAAATGACCAAAGTTCCCAAATCATTAATCATAATAATGCAGACAAAAATCCTTCCCAATTGTGTCTTTCTGATTAAGTTTAGTAAAATCATGGACAAGCTGCTCTGGGCCAGTGCTGACAGTAGCAGGAATGGGCCCCTACCCAGTGAAGCAGTACTGGGGTATGGACCCTGGAGCTTCCTATTGCATCAGGAGTACAGCTCCAATCCCACTTTTGTCCCAGAAAACACAGCCAGTGTCCAAAATAATACCTGGATGCTTTCCAAAAATTAGCATGTGTCAAGAGCCAGTTCAAAAATGCAGTTTGGAGGTGATCACTGTCTTCAGGAGGGTCGGCGACTTCAACACTATGTAAGTGCCATGCCAGCTGCCCTCAGGGACTAGAACCTGACTTGGCACTGGTTATTTTATAAGTTTTGATGGATAAAATGCTCTAGCAGCTCAGTTCCAGCTGAGTCTTCTGGACACAGGTATTTACTTGTGTGACACTGCAATTCAGAAGATTTGTGGAATTATAAGGAAAATCCCTTTATCCTGCCTGGTCTGGACAACTTCACTAAAGGGCCCTTCCAGATTTACTGACCCACCTCCTCTGAGAGGGCTCAAGATATTTTCTCCTGGTTGGGTTATTCTCCTCCCCAACTTTTCATGGGTTTGTGAGACAGGTTTGGTGTGTTCTCTCGAATACAAAGACCAGCAGTGATCTCTCTGACTCAAGAGGTTCCTGATCTGTAAATCACTGAAAACTTGAGGAGCATTTTGGGTGAGCATTTCTATATTCATGTTTTGTTCCCATACTCTTTTTGATCCCTGTTGAAGAGCATTCTGACCTCAGAGAGTTGCTGGTCTCTCTTCTTAAGACTTCACTTGTGCACTGATGCTTTGAGGTCAAGAATGAGTTATTATTATATTCTCTGGGAACTGGAAAACTGTATTTTTTTTTTTTCTTGACTGGGACAGATATGTTGTTATCTGTAACATGTGCCTTCTCTCTCAGGCAAGGGGAGCTCTGAAGGGTTGATGCAAACATAAGAATGTATAACTGTATGAAAGAGGAAAATAACACTTGATTTTACAGAAAATAAATAGTTGCAATGTGTGTGCCCTATCAAAGCATGCCCACAATGAATACAAGAGCAAATATCTCATGAACTACACCTGTTTTTCTTTGGATTTGCATGTGAAAGGGAAGGGTGAATGCAATCTCAGGATGTGTAAGAAGCGAGTTTTACTACTGACCTTCCTTCAAAGAGAGGACCAATGACTGTCTTTTCTCTGCTTGGGCACCTACTTTTACAAACCTTGAAAAAACATAGTATTTTTGAGTCCACAAATGTAGCTAAAATTGGCTGGGAAGGGGAGTCAAAGTTTTTTATAGAAGAACGATAAACAGGAGTACATAAAACCCCCCCACAGAATGATGTTATAAGACTCATTTCCTTCCAAAATAATTTTCTTTAAAAGAAAAAATTAACAGCCTAAAGCAGTGACTTTATTTTTATTTTCATGGCCCCTACTATGAATACATATTTATGTGTGTGTGTGTGTGTTCCCATGGTTTAACCCCAGCTGGCAACTCAACCTCACACAGCCCCTCACTCACTCAGCCCTGCTGGGGTGGGGGAGAGAACTGGAAGGGTAAAAGGGAGAACACATGGGGGTTAAGATAAAGACCTTTAAACAGGGGAAGTAAAAGTTGTGTAAGCAAGCAAAGCAAAACAAATAATTCATTCACCACTTCCCACGGGCAGGGAGGTGTTCAGCCACTCCAGTGGGACTCTATCACAGGTGACAATGACTTGGGAGGACATACACCATCACTCCAAATGTTCTCCCCTTCCTTCTTCCCCCACCTTTAGGTGCTAAGCATCACCCCACATGGTCTGGGATATCCCTTGGGTCACCTGGGGTCAGCTGTCTTGGCTATATCCCCTCCCAAATCCTTGTGCAACCCCAGCCCATTCGCTGGTGGGATGAGGAGCAGAAAAGGCCTTGACTCTGTTCAAACCCCACTCAGCAAGAATGAAAACTTCTCTGGGCTATTAACACCATTTTCAGCACAAATCCAAAACACAGCCCAAAACAGCTACTGTGAAAGAAATTAACTCTGCCTGAACCAAAACCAGCACATTTGTACACAAATACATGAGAAACATTTGTACCACTGTGCCTTCCTCTGCAACTCAACTCAGAATAATTTACCTTTTCTGGATTTCCAAGGTGCTGTTCCTGGGCCCTTTCTTTTTTCTCCCTGTATTTCCCATTTGAATGTCAGCAGGTCAAAGGGAACAGTTAATGCTGATGAATATTTCCCCCTCAGCAAAGATATGTGCTGGCCAGCCCAAGGCCAATGAATCGCAATTTCTAAACAGTGTCCCATTTATCTCTCCCCTCCCCCTTCCTCCCCTACTTGCTTTTATATTTTTGTAGTTATAATTGTAGTTAAATTAGAAATAACTGATGGGCAAATCCAGTCAGATGGAAAGAAAATTGTGGGAGATTTATTTTATTTTGATAAAAAACTGACATTGCCTTTTGTTTTTGTCAGAAAGAGACTCTATTTTTCCTTGTACCATGAATTGTGGAATCTATCACGAAATGGGTAAAAATTATTGAAGCAAATGGTGGTGTTAACCTGAAGGGGAAAATCATTAATGTTGATGTATTTCATTCAATTTGAAATGTAGAATTTTTTTTATTTTATTTATTTGGCATTGGGGAACAAGGGAAAAGGCAGGAGACTTGTAAAGGACTCTATGTGCCTTTGAGTCAAAACATCTATTTTAAAAAATACTCTTCTCTCCTTCCATCTCTCTCCATTTTTCTAAATAAAGGATATGAAGTGGTGATGGTGGTAGTGGTGGAGTTTTTTTTTCCTAAGCAAAGAGGGCCCCCTCGGCGCATTATTCTTTTCAAATGTGAAATGAGGTGGAAAATCCTCATTTCATGACAGGAAGGACAAATATTGACACAAACTTAATATTTGTCAGGAGCCCTAGAAGCAACCTGAGTGCTAAAATCTCATCTAGATGTATGTGCTGGTGTGTTAATGTATATAAATAAATAATAAATTTGCCTTGATGATGGGTGGGACCTGCAGACAGCAATGTCTGCTGGCTGAGGTGGAGGAATTATCTGCAGAGGGTGAACACACACACATTCCATGCGTCATTTCTCTCTCTTCTTCTGTGGAGCAGGACAAACAGGTGAATTCACGAGCCCAAAGCACACGTGTCCCCTTCCTCTGCTTGGGTACACAAGATCCCAGAGGGAAGTTCAACAGTATGTGAATTTCTTCTCCGTCTTTCCCACACATTTCTAAGGACTATGGTTGACTTTTTTCCCCCTGTTTTTTCTCCCTCTCACACGTGTGTGTGTGTGTGTGCAAACACATACAAATAGAAAACACTGTGTAATCCGATTTCACTCATTGCGGGGGGACGCTTCTGGAATTTATCAGTGCTATTGTTCATCACCAATGTAAATAGCACATGTCAGCTCAATATTCAGTGGTCACTCAGTATTTATTAAGTCCTGTCCACTCTGGCCTTTTTTAGAGGAAAGCCCTGGGGCAGATTAGCTGCTGGCCGTGACACGCTGTGTCACTTATCTGTTCGCATTGATTATCAGAGTCAGCTGTGGCCAGGACTCACTTTTTTCTTCTCCTCTCAGACCCCTCTTACAAGCACCCCTGCTTGGATTTTCATGAGGAAATAATCAGATTAGGGCTTCAGTGGCGAGTTCATATGGAGTTCTCTTTCTCCAATGTGCTACTAACCGAATAAACGTGTTTTGTGGTAAATTGTAAATGACATTATGATTGCTAAGGCCAGCATGGGTTTCATTTAAAAGTGATCGAAATTGCAGGCTGCAGAAATTGTGACTGGCAGATAAGGCCATTTGGAAGGAGACAAGCAACGATGCGTGTGTGCATGGGTGTGAGTGTACACAACAAATCAAGCCAGCCCCCTTTGCAAGGCAGGCAGGGCTAAGGAAAGTTCTGAGAAATCATGAAATATCATCAAATCCCATTTGTAGACATGAGAAATGTCACCAGGGGGAGATGGGGTGTTTCCAGGAGAGCCGTGGATGAGATGTGTCAGCCTTTGTGGGCAGGCTGCTGGAGGCACAGCGCGTCCTCCCAGTGCCCCAGGACAATTCCAATGTCTCTGAGCACAGCATTTCCACTTCTGTTCTGAACAGAGTTGTTCTTCACTCTTTTTTTGCCTCCAGCACACACCGACAGCAAAATACTACAGCAAAATACTTGCACTGAGAAGCAAAAAAAAAAAAAAAAAGAAATCAGGGAAAAGCAAGAAAAGGGAAGCAAATTTGTAAGCTGGTGTCTAAAAATAGGAGGGTTTGTACAGATCTCATCTCACTTGGACATCCTCCCTGGACAGAGGCTGGGTTGGAAGCAATTCCATTGCTTTCCTTGGTGACGTGCAGAGGGAGAGCTCATTCTGGGGAATGTTCACAGACCATGGGCTGCACACGATGATTTCCCTGGAAATACGTAAGAGGTGAGGACCCACAGGATCCAGGCTTTGAGATGTAACTAAAGGCAGAGCCCAGAATTAATGGAATCACAGAATGGCTTGGGTTGGAAGCGACCTTAAAGATCCGGCTCCAACACTCCTACCATGGGCAGGGACACCTTCCACTGTGCCGTGTTGCCCAGAGCCCCATCCAACTCTTTTCACATTTCATTTCTTTTTTAGTAGTCTGCTACTTGTTTTCTAGCAGAAATTTTCACATAAAGTGTCCTTGATAAGGGATGTCTTGGTGCCCCAATAGCCTCTTATTCATCCAGAAGTTTGTGACTCTCAAGGATGTTGCTGTCCCTTATTTTTTATGTGAACTGAATACATATCCCCAGTATTACTTTTATGTGAACTGAAAACATATGAATGAATACATGTCCCATAGGAGCTGAATGAGGAGCACAGAGTTAGTTTAGACATTGGCCATGCTGTGCCCAACACGTTTGTGAGCATGGCTGACTAAGGAAGGAGCAGGCTGGGTGAGGGAAGGAGAATTCTGGCTGGCTACAGCAACAAATTCCTCCTTTGATTTTATTTTGAAGAGAGGAAGGAAAAACAGAAGCACACATCTTTTCCTAAGATGCTCCAGGCAGAAATGTTTATGCTTTTGGTGCCTGTATATGAACTCATTTACTTTTATTCTCTCTTTATAATCAGTGGTGATCTCATCGTTACAGCTTGAGGCACAATTTCTCTCATCTTAAAGCAGAGACCTGTATTTGGTCAGATGGGGCACACTGTAAACTTGTAGCAACTTTCAGGACTTTTGACAAAGATATAGAGTGGCAGCATAAGGGGGAATGGCATCAAATTAACAGGGTTAGTTTAGGGTTAAATTTGATATTGCAAAGAAATTCTTTACTGTGAGGATGTTGAGGTACAGGTTGCCCAGAGAAGCTGTGGAGTCCCCACCACTGGAAGTGTTCAAGGACAGGTAAAACATGGTTTTGAGCAACCTGGGATAGTGGAAGGTGGTCCTTTTCAGGAGGGTTGGAACTAGATTATGTTTAAGGTCCAACCTTTGAACCCAAACCATCCAATGCAGATCTATGATTCTAACTCAGAAGATTGCGTGGATTACATCTCTTCTCTCCAGAGCCTTCTAGAAAAGGATTCTCTTGACTTTTCTGCAGAGGCACTTGGGAAGGAATTTAGTGGGAAATCCTAAATATGATATGTGTAATGACCTTCACCTGTTACATTCAGTGAAAGAACAAAGTGTTATCTAAAATGGCTTTTGCACTCCCATTCATTGTGTGTTACACTTGCAGATGTTACATCAAGAAAGAAAAAAAAAACAGATGTTGCAGCTACCAAAAGAAGTCCAGGTGACACTCTGCACTTGTGTTTAAGTGATGGGGTCTCCACTCTGGTCGATAAAATTATAGAATTGTAAAGTGTAATCCAGATTAAACATAAGTATTTTAGGGCAAATTTCATTGGTTTTAAACTGCTTTGTATAGATGGCTGGGGAATTGTGTGTGTTTTAGTTACACAGATGTGTGTTTAGTGTAATTTCTGGTGCTGTGGGGTGTCCTTGCAGGGCATATGTCTTCTATAGACCCTGTGTCACATGTCTCAGGTACCTCAGGACATCCCAAACCTAGACACCTGCCTGTAAGCAAATGATGAAAATTCCAGATCTGAATTGACTGCAGGGGGAGTTTGGATATTCAGGACATGTGTGATACTCTCTAATATTTGTAGATAACTGAATCTGGTGGTTTCTTCAGCTCTAAAACTTGATGATGTGGTTCATCATGGTGTGGATTAATGATGTTCTGATCCTTTCTAGTGTTTTCTGTTTGAAGTGCAGTTTCTCTGAGTGGGATGAGACAGCATTTTGTAGGGTTAAATTATCCTCGTAAAGACTTGTAGTCGTGCCATGATTCATCACCCTCCTACAGATTTGGGACCAGGAAAAATGTAGAAGGCACAAGGACATGGGGGCAAAGTGCTGGGTCAGACAAAAAGTCTGTCTTGCATGTATGCTCTGTCAATGGATACTGTAGTTTGATATCTAGAAAGAACAAGGTAGGTGTATGTGATGTTTCTCTGTCATTTGTTTTCAGTCCTCAACAATTTTCAACCCCAGGGCATCTAGAGGTAGATGCAGTTTCTACCTATTTAATATCCCTCAGTGTCCAGGCTTCTCTTAAAACTATGTAAAATTTTAGCACTGACAAAGTGACTTCAAATTTGCAATGGGAAAATAAGGAGCTATTAAAAAAATCTTTGAGATGATGTCTGAAACAATTAATTTTTTTCTCCATCTCCCTTTATTCTCTTCCAGGAATTTACAGGGATGACAGTAAGTGCCTCTTCAAGCCCTCAGTGCAAGGCTACTTCTGCAAACAGACAGATCATGCACTTGTCATCTTAGAAAACTTGGATTCCAGTGTGGACAGCCAGAGACTGTTCCCAGTGGTTACAGTGACTGGCAGCTCTATGGACACCTTCACTGATGAGACCTCACATTCTTTGTGTTACCCTGCAGAGCCTCGTTCTGCTTTCTTCTCTGTTCTGCCCTCCACCAAACTCACCACGGTTTGCTTCCCAGACCTGCCACCTCTGGCTTTCAGACTCTACCTCCTCAGTGGCCAAAACACAACCAGGCTCTCCCTGGCCATATTCTTCCCTGAACCACTCAGCCTTCGTGTTTTCTCCCAAGGGAATTATGTCTCTCCAACCCCATCTTCTTTTTCACTGAACGCAGGGGCAGGAGCCAATTACTTCAGCTTTGAGAACAACCTTCTCCATGTTCTCCTCCATGAGAAGGAACCCGTGGAAATAGTTGCTGGCCTTTCCCTTCTTGTGGCTTTCACTCTAACTGAGGCTGTTGGGGAAGAGGATGAGGCAACCATAACACGTCGATTCGCTGATTCCTTGAAGGTTGGTCATGACCAAGTCAGACTAGTCCATAATGTGCCAGGAGGTGAAAGCACTTTGAAGGCAATCTCAGCCAATGCCAGCAAAAAGAGATATCACTGCCCTAACATGGCATTTTGCACAGCCTTTCAGAGCAGATATGGCCCACAGGAAGAGGGGACACAACCAGGGAGCACCCGGGCTCTGCATCCAGCTGATGGGGCTGGTCCATCAAGAGTGCTGATCATTGAGCTTGGTGATCTGCCGGGTCATCCAAGAAATGAGTTGACAAGTGACAGCCTAAAGAATTTAGCCAGAACAATTATCAACACTCATCAGACTGGAGACTTTCAGAGTGGCCTTGGCTTGCCAGTTGACACCTTAATGGTGGCTCAGTCTGCTTTGCTGTCCCCAGGAGAAGGTAACAGTAGGTAAGTAGCAGATGTATCATCACCAGATACTGATTTAAGTGTAGCGAGGCAGTTTATCCAACTGATGTACTTATTCAGTAAGTTCTCCATTGACTGAAATATGACTAACCGTGCTGAAACATGTTATGAAGTTTCCATTACTTGCCCAAAGAAGCTGTGGCTGCTCCATCCTTGGAAGTGTCCAAGGCTGGGTTGGACAAGGCTTGGAGCAACCTGGTCTTTTGGAAGGTGCCTCTGCCCATGGCAGGGGGTGGAAAGCAATGATCTATGAGGTCCAACCCATACCATTCCATGATTCTGTGATGTCAGAGCTATGCCCAAGTGCTAGCTGGACTCCCAGGTATCAATTACCATGTTTTTCTGTTGGTGCTCATTCATCTCTGGAATGCAGAGATGTCAGTGGTGCCTTAAATAAGGAACAGAGTTCCTGGAAGTTTGCCTTGAGACTATAAAGAATTGGGTTATTTCAGGCTATCATAGCTCTTAAATTCTAAACAATTAAATCTATGAATGTTTATAAACCGATTTGGCAGCAGGGATGCATTATTGAAGATGGATTGTTGCATTAACTATCTTGAAGATCTAAACTTTTTTTCATATACTTTTAAAATTCAAGGCCACAAAGATCTGCTTAATCTTTTACTTCAATATCCTGCATGATACAAGTCACTACTCTTCACTTTGATGCCTTAGTGTTGGTGTTTTTACCTAAAATTCTAGACATCCATCTGGTTGTCAAAAGGTTTGTGTTCTGGTGAGTGCTTCTTTCTTTCTCTGTCTCTGTTTTCTGAATCAGTTTGAAAGTGTGCATGACTGAAAGACAGGGTTTCCTTCTTGGTGGATTCCTCAACTTTGGACATTTTTAAGATTTACTGAACAGGGTGCTGGGCCACCTTGACTAGGCCATGATTTTTCCAAGAAAATTTGGACCACAGGATCATTGAGGACCCTCACAGTCTGGTTTTCTATGACTGTATGGTATTGGTGCCAAATGCAAAAGTGGTATTAAATCCCATCATCCACTGGCACAATTCAGTGATTCCATTATCCCATTGTCCCACAGAAACAGGACAGCACATGGTCTTGTGTTTGCTCACTGCATTCTTTAATTCCTTTTCAGATCTAACTTTTCAGAACCCAATTCCCTCTGTTTGCCCAGATCCTACATCCCACATGATCTGGGCCCCCATGTTTGACTTTTCTATTGGTAATTTATCAGCCCAAAAACCTTCCAGGCATTTTATCAGTAGTAGCCTTATATTTATATCTCCATGCAGACACATCAACAGTCCTGCATCTCACTTTGACAGAACAACACAGGACACTCCTTTGCTTTACAGTAATTTCCCAGTGGAGCTCCCTTTTGAGCTCTGCCATTTACAGACATCTTGGCCAGTTTTGCACATACTAAATTTTAATGATATTCAGTACCAAGACTCACTTTTTGAAGGTCTTTTTTTTTCCCTTTTCTCCAAAACAACAAACAACCCTTTCTCTCCCTCCTTCCTCTGTCCCTGTCTTGCTCTTTTCAGCCTCTTATGGCCACTCTTTGCACAGCCCAGATGTCAGTCCTTATCTGCAGAGGAGGTTGTGAAGAGCAGGACTGGGATGGGAGCAGACAGCAGTGTGTTTCAGCATCAGACCCTGAAACCCTATTAAAAGCATATGGGTAATATTGAAAAGGTAATATCCCATCTGTTTTTCATAGGGGACATGGGATTTGATGTTTGGCAACCTTATTGTGTACTCTCTTGATATTGCATAATGTTATTTTTTGATATTGTGCACTACTGAGCCTTATCCAAGTATAAGTATATTCCATATATTCCATCTATGGAAGAAAGAAATTGGATTTGTCTAAGACTTACCCTCTGTAATTAATACCACATCTTCTCCCACTCACTGCTGACCCATGGACAATCCTGATGTCTGCCAGTGATACAAACTGCTGTTCACATGCTTAACTTTTCTAGTAGACACTGTGTGGTTCATAGTGAAGAAGCAGCCACAAGGAGGACAAAGGTCTGTGACTGTAGGAACCTTTATTTTGTTGTTTTGTTTTTGGTTTGTTTGTTTCTACTGTAGGTGGGGGTATTTTTGTTTCTTTGGGCTTTTTTTTGGGGGGGGATTTTATTTTTATTTTATTTTTTGTTTTTGTTTTGCTTTGCTTTGCTTTTGTGCTATTGGTTTTGGGGTTTTGTTGTTTTATTTTGTGGTGTTGCATTAAGCCCAATGAGGAATTATTAAGTGCAAGATCAAATCTTAAATCAAGGCCAAATGCTGAAGAGATGCTGCATTTTTGGATCAGCAGAACCAGCATCACTCTTGTTAGGGGTGCTGTTTGTGTTGCACTGAAGGACACTGGTAAATGGGGCAGCAGAAAAATGATGTGGGAAATTTTCCAGTGGGTGGGGAGGCCCTGGCACAGGTTTCCCAGAGAAGCTGTGGCTGCCCCTGGATACCTGGAAGTGTCCAAGGCCAGGCTGGACAGGGCTTGGAGCAACCTGGGACCGTGGAAGTTGTCCCTGCCCATGGCAGGGATGGAACTGATGATGGTCTTTAAGACCCTTCCAACCCAAAGCATTCCATGATTTACATGATCCCAAGACATGATCCCAAGAGACCATTTAAAGGAAGGAAGCACCATCTTCTCTGTGCCAGCAAGGAAACCTCGAGGCTGCCTTTTTTCAGGCAGAAATGACATCTCCATGCTGGGACTGCTCTCCCAGCTGTGTTTTGTCTTCTTATCTGTGCACACTCTAGGAAAAAAATCCAAGCAGCAAGGACCAGCAGAGCTCCCTAGGAAGAAGGCTTTTACTGCAGACACAATAGCCTAAAGCCTTGGATTCACTGTCCCAATTCTGGGAAGACCTGGGATCTTTATTGAAGAGAACACTCACATCACCAGATCATAGGACAGGCTCAGAGCTCACCCACCCTCAGCTGCTTCGGCTCCTCCGCGCTGTTATTTATTGCTCCCCATCAGTCATAGCTTTTCTGGAATTACTCATGGCTGACATTTCTGATGCAATAAAGCCACAGATAACCTGTGAAATGAAATCAGGGTTTTCCTGTTGGGACATGTACTGTCCCCACTGTCTATCCATCTCCATTTAAGCAGTACATGCTGGCACAGGCAGGGATAATGGGGCTGGGATTACAAGTCAGATGAAGTATTCCAGTGTATTTTTCTGTGGAAGGAAAAGAGGAATATTGTCACACCTGAGTCGTGCAAAACCCAATTGGACCATCTGAAGCACACAGAACCTGCACTCCTGCCAGGCCCATCTCCTTGGCTTTCAGACCAGTGAATTGTCTTGCATCACTGTCATTCTCAACAATTCTTTGAAAAGAGGTTGGAGCCAGGGGAAAGTCGGTCTCTTCTCCCAGGTAACAAGCAACAGAAGAGAAAACAGCCTCAAGTTGCACCAGGAGAGGTTTATCTTGGATATTAGGAAAAAAAATCTTTCACTGAAGGAGTGATCAGGCATTGGGACAGGCTGCCCAGGGCAGTGGTGGAGTCACCATCCCTGGAATTGTTCAAGAGGCAGGTGAATGAATGGGACATTTGGGGACACGGTTTGGAGGTGAAAATATTGGTGCTAGCTTAATGGCTGGACTCAATAATCTTAAGGGTATTTCCCAACCTTAATGATTTTATGGTTCTATAACACAACAACAACTACAAAAAGATCTTTAATCAGCACAGACTGGAGGTTCATTTGCAGTCCAGGACAGTGAGGCTGAAAGGGAGCCTTGGAAACCCTGCTGTGCTAAGGTATTAGTCAGTAGGTCCGTAGATCACACTGCCAGGCCTTTAAAAAATATGGCTTGTCTGTTATGATTTGAAGTGCTTTTATACATGATTTTAATTTAACTCCTTTGTTAGGGTCACTTCAAGCATGGCTCATTAATTTGTCAAGAGAAGACAGAGGTGATTGCTGTGACTGCTATAGTCTTGCACAGCTGGAGAGTCAGAGATGTCTATCACAAAGTTTATCTTCCTGTGAAATGCCTGTGTATAATAGATACTGGGTTGTATTTTCAGATAGAAATCCCTGTTTTGCAAAATCTTCCTAAAATCCATATAAATATGAAAGAACAAGAAGCACAATGATGAATGTACTGTGTGTTTGTGCAGGTGCCTTTATACAAAATCGGGAATATAATTCTTGACAGTCCAGAAGGAATTTAGTCTCTATCTCCACACTGCAGCAGGGTGCTTTTCTCCTTCTTGATTGACCTTTAACCTGATACAAACTGAAATATTATTTTTGTTGAGAATTATGTTTGAGGTAGCACGTGAAAAATGGTGCTTGTGCAGGAAATTTGAGGCTCACAGCAAGGGATAAAAGGGAAGCAAATTGTCAAAGAATGGCTTATTCCAGCAGCAATTCCCATGCAGAGCACTAAATGAGATATTACAACTAATTCTCTGTGTCACATGGCACATACAGAGGCAGCAGGGCTGGAGTTCAAGCTAGATGAATTCTGACTAAAGTGCTTGGATTTGGTAACCTTTGTGCAGGTTTCAGGCAGGCTGCTGTGTGGAATTGCACAGGTTTTTATATATATAAAAAAATACATGGCAACTTTTGTCCTGCATAAGTATGCAAGTTTTTCCTCCAGTGAGCAGGCAAAGGCAGGATGCTAAAAATCTCTTTGTCAAGAGCTGCAGACATTGTAGCACTTGAGGTTATTTCAAAGTTTTATCTGCTACACTCCTCAAGTGAAGGAATGGAAGTGATGATACTCAGGAGTTTAAACTAAGCTTAAAATCTCCTTTAATTTAAATTTATTTAATTTTAGGTTAGATATTCACAGGGGCAGTGTAGAGGGCATATTCTTATGTAGAATTTGCCACTCACTCACAGCTGAAGTACAGAAAAGGACAAATTCAGTTCAAGTAAGTAAAAGGAAGGACATTTAAGATGACAATGGAGTTTATTTTAAGAAGTAAGAAATAGAAACATAAAACCATTTAGTAAAGAGTTTGCTTAACTTGGCAAAGCAAATCTGGTAGATATCATTTATCTGTGAAAATAAGTTGTAAGAGTAAATACCAGTGAGGAATCTCTGGATAGTAATGGACAATGACAGCACAGGGACAAAAGAGTATAAGGTATTGAGTGGTAAATTTGCATTTAGAAATAGAAGTTCCTCCTCAGATAAGAAACTAGAAGAACCTTGTATAGAAATGTAAAGAGAACATTTCACATTTCCATTCAATACTATTCATGATTTTTTCCCCACATGGACAAAATTATATCATGAATTTTATTTATTTATTTGTTTAATAGTTTGGGGATAGTTAAGGTGGCCAACATCTTTTAAAGTCTAGGAAGTGGTGGGAAAGTCCACCTGAAAAACCTCAAGGGTTTTCCATCAGAGGAGTGGGATTCTGTAGTGGGTTCTTTATAGGAGTGATGGGATAAGAAATGTCATGTGCATGAAGGGGGGGTTAAAACTTGAACAAAAAGTGTTATGTCATATAAAACCATCTGATCAAGTTGAACTTCTGGAATCAGGATGAAATTCTTTTCCTAGTGGGAAACTTGGCAGTTGTGGGATGGGCCAGAAGAGGTGGGCGGTCACTGGGATCTCAGAGACTCAGACACATCTTCCCACAGTGAAGGTGGTGACAATGAATGTAGAAAGAGTTTATGTGAAGGGATTCTGTGTCAATAGAATGTTTACCCGTCTGATCAATAGTGAAGTTTTAGTCTGTTACTAAGTTTTTGCTTCTGGTAGAATTGAAATTGGGCATCAAATCTGAATTGTCAATGTAAGGAAGGCCCAGTCATACCAGGGATGATGATGCCACAAAAGGTCTTTAATTATGTAGATATTAGGCCACAGATCTACTGTTTTAGCTTTTTTCTTCTTCATATTTACATCAAGGAAAGAAAACCAAGGAGGCATCTTTTGACCTGAGTCCGTGGTCAATAAAGTAATTGAATTGCAGCTTAAGCAGAAATGTTTTTCAGTGAGGTTGTTCCAAACAAGCACAAAATATGATGTCTGTCCATAAAATTGTTTGGTTTTGAAGGGGAAAATACCAAAAGCAGCCCCTCATATATGAGCCTTGTGTGAAGCCAACATTTCCCGTGCAAGTTTTCAAAAAAAACTCCAAATACCTTTCATGAATCTTCACATTGCCTCTCCGTTAATAGTAGATAAATGCAATAATAGTTTTTCACCACTGCTCTCCTGGGCAGAAACCCTTCTGACAGTGTAGGGATTAGAGGGTCTATCACCAAGATACATTTCACCTCTAAGCCTTAAATTTTAAACTACATTTCTGTCAGTATCTAGTGTACGTGGTAAAAGTATCCAAGAATTTGTCTTTCTCACTCAAAGGTGACAGCAGTGAATTACAAGATTCAGGCAATTAGAAGTCCTACCCCCACATAACTCTGGTTGCTTGCTCTGATAATAGCCTTCCAAAACTCAACTGGCTGCTCTGCAGAAAAAGAGGAGGAGGAGGAGGTAGGAAATGTCAAAGAAGAGCAGGAGAAAGCAGAGGAAGAGGAATGTGGAAGGGGTAAGAGAAGTTTGGGAAAAGGAGCCCAGGACCTTGCATGTCTCTGTGGGAAAAAGGAGGGATAAATTGCCACATATCCCCCACACCAGTCTTGGTCTTTGAAACTGAAGGGTTTGTGTTAATACACCTCAGGTAAAAATGAAGGGGATCAGCTCAAGAGAAGTTATTCCCTCTTCCAGTGTTCCCTCTGAATGTTGTTCAGCTAAGTGCAGGAGATCCAGCAGCATCCCTGTCATGCTTCTCAAGCCCTGTAAAGAAATCTGATCCCAGCACTGGTGCTGTCAAACAAAACCTGCCTTGCTGGTGTCACACATGGATTTATTGTCCCTCCTAAGGACTAACGGGACCTGCGACATAAGCGATGATTTACAGGACACAGGCACCAGCAGAGAGGAGCTGCCAGCCACGTCTCCAAGGGACCAATCCTGTCCCCACTCTGCCTTATTTGACATGTGAGTGGCGTCACCTCTCTCAGCAGAGCTTGTCTGCTGTGACATTCGAGTGAGTGACGGCCGTGTCACCTCCCAGGCCAGCCCTCTCTGCTGTCGCGTCGCGCTCTTGGCCTCCGCCGCGCGTCTGATGGGCAAGGGGGAAAGAATTCTTCCACATGCTTTGTTAGCAGGAATCTGGTGAGCAAAGGGTTAAATGGCTTGGGATGCTGGGTGTTTGTGGGGTGGTGTGCACGTGTATATATGTATACGAGTGTGTGTGTGTATGTGTATATATGTATTTTAAAAAAAATAAATATATATATGTATACATACACAGGCACCTTGGTTTGGCTGCAGGACCTCGTGCCCGCAGGCCACAGTCACATTATCATCTGGAAATTGGATAACGACAGCACAATGACAAATCCAGGTTGCCTGCAATAAGGTGCTAATCCCTTTGCTTTAATATCGGAGCAGCGTGTAATGATGTTTGGACATCACTCCAGTTTACTGACGACCCCACTGGGGCCGGCAATAGAAGCGTACAACTGTCTAACAAGCCATCAGGTGACCGCCGTCGTCAAAGCAACGGGGGATGCAATCTAATCTTCCCTCCATCCCTTCCAGCTCCCAATAAGGACCAGATTATAGAAGTGGCCCATCAATGCTTGGTAACTCGAATCAATTAACGTTAATTCGCACAATGCTATGATGTATTGTGATCACTTTCATTTCGGAGAAGGGGGAAGAAATTGCTATAATTCACCTAAAATGAGGTTGTCTATGGTGCTGAGGTATTAATTGGGTGTCCATATTAAATGGAAAAGGAGCACGGTAGTGAAGGAAAAGTGGATGAGTGACTCTCTTGGCTGCTATTGACCTATCAGAAGAAGACAGTGCCCTTTTCCTTTGCTTTTATCTATTACAGTTTTCCCTATTGCGTGTCAAGTTGATGTATTATAAAAAATTCATTTGGTGACCTTCCACCCCCCTAGCAGATTAAACAATTTCACTGGGATGGCATCATTAACAGGGCCTTGCATTTAATGATGATTTCTCTAAAAGGCCACGGAGATTCGATTTTAAGCTAACAGATTTATTGCACTATTATAACATATCGTAAAAAACTGTACCACCTACGGTCTGGTTTTAGGATAGAAACTGTTTAAGAGTTTATGTGGAGCTTAAAGTGGTATTACCTTGGGATACGCAGCACGGCAAAGCTCTGACCTCCGGCGGGATGCTGTTTACATTTAATAAAAGACATTTCTCTGACAGTAAACTTGGGGAGTGTGTTATGGAGGAGGCCTGGCTTAGCTCCTCGCCACTGGCTTTGTAAATAGGGGCATTTCCACTGATCTACAGCGATTAATGGAAGTCACTAATGAATCTGGAGGATGTTTCTCTCCTATCTGATGCATCTGCTCTGTCCCTCTCCTCTTAAAGGCTTCTGGTGATCCCACATCTAGACCCTTCATCAGCTCCATTGTTCTAATGAAAGAAAGACCTAGAGGGGAAGTCATAGGAGGAGAGACTGAGGTCACTTGGTTTGCTCAGCCTGAAGAAGAGGAGACTGAGGGGAAACTTCATTGCAGTTACAACTTCCTCATGAGGGAAGAAGAGGCCTTGCACTGATTTCTGCTCTGTGGTGACCAGGACCTGAGGGAATGACATGAAAATGTGTCATGATGTGTCTAGGTTGGATGTGAGGAAAAGTTTCTTCACCCAGAGGGTGGCTGGGCATGAAAAGGCTCCCCAGGGAGGCCACAGCACCAAACCTGGCAGAGTTCAAGAAGCACTTTGATAATGCTCTCAGGCACAGGGTGAGATTGTTGGGCCTGTCCTGTGCAGGGCCAGGAGATGGGCTCCATGATTCTCTTTCAGTTCTTTCTATTATATGGGAAAATATGAGAATTGGTGGAGATAAAAGTCATCCTTCAAATATCTTTTCTTGCTTAAAATAGGAATGATCTCAGACTCTTCATTGTCTTCTGATGCTCATGTCACTCTTCCCCATCTGTATTAACTAGTGACAAGATCTGCAGGGGGAGACAAAGCTCCAACAGTGCACCTGAGAGGGCAGAGTTCTGGCTTATTTCATCATCCCATGACATCAGAACCCATTCTCATCCAAAACCACTGAATTCCTCACAATCCTTCCAGTGAATCTGTACCTACTTTGCCTGCCACAAGTCCTCAGATTGCCTATGCCTTGCCCTTGCTGCACCTCCCTTTCTTGAATCACTTGAAGTCACCACCAATCCCTACCTTTTCAACAAAAAAGAGAAATATCTCTTAGGCTGGATCATGATTCATTTAGTCATAATATTCCCTAAATTCTTCCCAATTTCCTTCCCCTTCCAAGGATATATTGATTTTACAACACTAGCATTACAGACATACCAGACAACTGTTTAATTAATTTTAATGTCTATTAGGAAATTAAATATGCCAGAGGCTGTTCTTTGGCACCAAGGCCAGCTGACATGATTCAGCATGGCCTCCTCCAAACTTCCAAGAGGAGATATTTTCTGTATTAGCTCCCAGATCATTTGGGAGTTGTTCTGGACTTTGTCACTGGACCTAAATCACAGCTTAAGAAGGACTGATAGTTCAACTGTAGAGGTGATCAGGTATCAATCGGTGCCAAGGCTTGTTTTTGGCATCATTTAGTTTTCTAGTAGACACTTTGATGGACTCTTTACCCAGACTCTCATCCTGATCTCCTTCCCCTTGAAGTCAATTGACAATACTAGTTCTTCTTCATCATCAATCATCATCATCATCATCATCATCATCATCATCTTCTTCTTCTTCTTCTTCTTCTTCCTCTTCCTCTTCCTCTTCCTCTTCCTCTTCTTCCTCTTCTTCCCACTACTGTTATTGTTGTAGATGTTACTATGGTGACATAATTATATTAGTAATGGTATTACTATATTGCATTAGATTAGATATCAGGAAGAAATTCCTCCCTGTGAGGGTGGTGAAGCCCTGGCACAAAGTGCCCAGAGGAGCTGTGGCTGCCCCTTCCCTGGAAGTGTTCAAGGGCAGGTTGGATGGAGCTTGGAGTAATTTGGGATAATGGAAGGTGTCCCTGCCCTTGGCAGAGGGTTGGAACAAGATGATCCTCACGGTCCCTTCCAACCCAAATCATTCTATGATCTTATATTTTATGATTATAGTTATTATTACAATTGTAAATAAAACGACAAGTGCTCCGTGATTTCAGGGATACTTCATTTCCTCTGCCCCAAATCTCTGCACCAAGTTTCTCAATTAATCCATAATACCTTCAGCAGACCCTCCAGTTTCTATGCCCTCAAACTTCTCTGCTGCTAAAGGACAGGCGTTTGCTCTCCTGCGGAGCCTCAGCCTGCTCAGTGTAGGCACTGATGGTGACAGGATCAGGGATGCCTGGTGTCCCTGCTGGCTGAGGCCTCCCCAGCCTGCTGTGCCCACATCTAGAAGAGCTGCAGGGCACAGAGCATCAGAGCTGCTCCCTGTCAGCAGGGAACTGCAAACCAGCCTGCTCCTGCCCAGCAGGAGACTCCAGGGTAGTGGCCAGCAGCACATCCTTCATGCCCACGGGACAAAGGCAAAGGCAGGATTTGCTCTGGTCCTGGCTGGGCTATGAACACTCATCTTCCTCCACCTCCCTACGGCAAAGCTGTGCCAGGAAAGGCTTATTTTCCGCCAGCACGAATCAGCAGGGGAGCAGCAGGATGCTCCTTTCTCCTCCTCCACACTGACATAATTTTAAGGAATATAACTTGCTGTGTGCAGGGCTGTGCCCTAAGGCAGGGGCTCCCTCACAGCACGAGTTGGGTTGGACCATGTGGGGTATAAATACCACATTCCATGCTGTGTTAACCAAATTCAAATTACCCACAAAGACACTCATTTTTAGACTTCCACTTTAAGTATTCATGCCTAGTTTTGCTTTGTTCTGTTTCCTTCACTGTTATTTTACCAGAGAGTGAAAGAACAAGGGAGAATGGTTCTACATTAAAAGAGATTTAGATTAGATGTTAAAAAGAAATTTTTTACTGTGAGGTTTGCACAGGTTGCCCAAAGAAGCTGCAATTGCTTCATCCCTGGAAGTGTCCCAGGTCAGATTGGATGGGGCTTGGAGCAACCTGGGATAATGGGAGGTGTCCCTGCCCATGGCAGGGGGTGAGACTGGATGATCCTTAAGGTCCCTTCTAATCCAAATTTTCTGTGATTCTATGATACTATGACTCTTTGATTCTATGATTCTATGATTATTTGATTATGATTCTACTCAACCCAGGGAGTGAGAACTACTTCCTAGATCCACATTTTGCAGCAGCCTTCGTCTACGCACAGTTTTAGCTTGTAGAGCCTGGAGTGTGAATTCAGGGCTTTTATCTTATTTGTTGTCAGTTTTAAAGAAACTGAGGAGAGAAAAAAAAAATTGGAGTTTTACAGAAACTATGCCAAGACCCACCTAAACCTCTCTGTGCTCAGCTGGAGCCAGGCAGCTCACAGAAAACTGCAGCTCTTTAGCTTGAAAGCAGGAATGACTTGGTGAGTTGTTCCTGCAGTAAGTTGTGGTCACACAGTTGAATGCACATTTTTGGCAGAAAGTGGATGACAGCACCTTATTGATGCCCTTGACATGAATTTCAAACCTTACACTGCCTTTGAGACTTTCCCACTGACAAAAATACAAGATAAAGAACCAAGATAAGAACTGGAACTCCAGTCCTTGAGCTACCTTTCGAATCTGCACATACCCTTAAAACCTTAGTTGATCTTTCAGGCAGCTGTGGTTCAGACCAGTATTTTCCATCAGCTCAGTATGAACAGCTTCTCATTTCTAATACAGAGTAATACTCTGAAAAAAAATCCACAACCATCACCCAAACTAGAAGAAAAACAGTTAAAAGCAAAGGAAACTTAAGCTCCACATATCTTGTGCTTGTAAACACCTCTAAGCAAACACTAGAGATCAATGAATAGCTTTTCTTCTTTCATTTCAAGACAATACAAAACCCCCAGCCACTTCATGGCAATTGCAGATTAGAGCATTTTATATATATAAATTATATATATATATGAGATACTAAATGACACAAAGCACTGGGAGAGGGAATGAAATGATCCAGGCTCAGAATAAAGTGTTGATTCTTTATTCAAATGCAAAAGCTCTCTCCTGGGATGTTCTAATTTAAATTTCAGGCTTGGAAAAACCAATGCCTTTCAAGGGGGTGTCTGTAACTGCTCTATTTCTGTCTGCAGACTTTGCTGATTGGGAAGGTGATGGCAGGAAAAAGAAATGCAGTAAAGTCCTGTGAGTGCTTGTGTAGAGGAACTAAGACTTTGCTCCTAGAGGAGCTCAAAGGTTTTCAGAAAATCTTTCTGCTGGACAGGGAATGTTTGCAGGTTGCTTTCAGTGCATTGCAATTATGACTTTGGGGCTAAGGCGTTGGGTTCATGAATCCATAAAATCCCTGTCTCTGCCACATACTTCCAATATGACACCAGGGACATAAATTACTTTGTTCATTTCTCTCTTTTCCATCTGAAAACTGGGGATTGAAACAAAAGGATTTTTTCATACTTTGGTACGGCTTTCTGCTTGGAAGTGATAATCGTTTCCTATTTCCATTCATGCTGCTCTCACCCAAGGAATCAAAGTGTTATGATAAAGTAAATTAGTGGGTAGAAAATAGGAGCAGAAAATAACATCTAGAACTTTATTTCTGTTTTTCCTTTTTTTTTTTCATTTCCCATCCCTTTTCATGTGAAAGAAATGGAAGCAGACAACCTTCAGAAACGTGCTTATACAGGAGACCCTACAGCATCTCTGTCCAGGTACAGCCCTCAGATGGAGAAATTGAGAAGCAGCTTCCTGTACAGCCCAAAATCATTTTCCTGGACAGAAAGGTAGAATTTACCTCCCTGTGGATGGAGAGTTCTATTAATTCTGTACTATTTTGACATTTGAGATCTTTGACGTTTGAGATTTTTGGTACGGAGCCAGGCTCTGCTCCAGGGGCTCAGCAATGGCACCAGAGCCACGGGCAGGGATGATCCCAGCAACTTCCACCTGGACAGGAGGAAGAACTTTCCTGTGCAGTGACCGAGCACTGAACAGAGACCAGAGAGGGGATGGAGTCTCCTCACTGGAGATATTCCAGAACTGTCTGGACACACTCCTGCACCCTGTGCTCTGGGATGACCCTGCTGGAGCAGGGGGGTGGCAGCAGAGGAGCCCCTGTGGTCCCTTCCAGCCTGACCCATCCTGTGATGTGGCCTCATCTTGAAAAGTTATGGTGAACTTTGTGACATTTGTAACATGTGACACATAAATGCAAACTGCCCTCAGACAGGAGGCATATATATAAAAAATTATTATAGTTGTTAAAACCATCAAATCTTTCTTTGCTCTTGCTGAGGAGACAAGATCTTAATTCTTCTGTTTTTCCTCCCAGGGTGAAAGAATTGACAAACTGGGGCCTCCTGCAGAACCCTGGGTTGTATCAGCTCATCTCAAGGACTCCTCTGAGGCTGTGCTGAAAGGTTTGGATGTGTTTTCCTATAGCAAAAGTTATGGCAGCTATGCAAAATGATGGTGATAAATTTAGGATTTCTCCCTGAGAAATACTGCAGTTGAAAACCAGTCTTTGGGCTGAAAACAGAAGGTTTCAGTAGGAGTTTGGTGAACTGCCCAGTCATATGCTGCAGGAAAAAAAAGTATTTACAAAGTATTTTTGTTCTCTGGTAGCTTAAAGGAAGTATATCCTATAGTTTGTCTTGAAAAGATATATCTGGGGTCAAAAAAGGAAAGAAGAATTAGAAATCCTAACACTTGATTTTCAATTTATGTTAACTGGGGTAACTTCTTTAGGGTCCATGACAGCCCTTTTATTCCAGAAAAAGATCTGGTCAAGTACAGACAGAGACAACTGCTTATGGATTGTCATTTACATATTATAATGTGAAAAGAGTTTTGTTTTTTTTTTCATGGGGGATCTAAACATTTCCCTTCTGGTCTTCACTTATCAAAATGTACGAATTCGTGAAAGACTCACGAAAACTCGTGAAAAACTCTAAACATGTGAGGATTTCCCTCAAGGTTGTGTGAACATTCTTAGATATAGAACCTTGTTTAAACAGAATGCTGAACCAAATACCTGTGGATGGTCATATGCTGATAAATTAGAAGTTGGAAATTATAATGATTACAAACTTATTAGTTTAATTGCTAAAATATTTAAATATAAGTAAGAAACACACAAAATAAAAAGTTAGGTTCCCTATTGCAGAGAAAGTATTTTGTTCACAGTAAAGCCATTTGTGGGTTATTTTTGAATTGGAAAGTTCACATTTAGAGATGATAAGTAGCATTTATGCTTTAGATCACAGCTCCTCACTCTTTCAGTCCCTGTTTCTGTTAATTAGAAATTCTTCCTACCCCAAGATAGTTCCACGATTACAGGTTAGAAAAATCCTTTTGATTTCTGCTGCTTTCCATGCCTTTTCAGGGCATGTTCCTAAACTCCTTAGGTTTAGATTGTTGGAAGGAAGGAAGGAAGGAAGGAAGGAAGGAAGNGAAAGAAAGAAAGAAAGAAAGAAAGAAAGAAAGAAAGAAAGAAAGAAAGAAAGAGTCACTGACGAGAAAGACACTTCACATTCTTTAAAAGATACATGCATCAAATTAATAGTCAATAAACTCCAGCAAAGGAAGAGCAGCACAGTACAGATGTTCTGCCTGTAATAGTTTGCTGCAGTTTTTCCTTTGACAAACATCCTTATTGCACTCATCTTTTGAAGCACATGAAAGCAGCATTTAATGGAAATGGGTCCCGTCTAGCACACTGAGGCTGCTTCATCTGACAGCAGCCAAAGTGCCTCGTGGAAGGCAGTTTAGCTCCAAATTAGCTGTGCTTCTACGTTAAATACCAGCTTGCCTGAGAGATCTTTGGGAAGGCTCCCATATATATCTGTAATATTCTGAGCTTTGAAGCATATGTGCCCGAAAGCTGAGCTAGTCTCTGTTGAGCAGTACAGTACAGTACTCCAGGCTTCATCACACACTAGAAATGGCAATTATAAAGTATTTGAACACCTCTGACAAGGCCCTCTGTTGAAATCCATATTACAGTGAGTATGAGAGCCAAGAAAATCTTGTGCAGACACTTTCATAAGGAGGATCATATGAGTGATGGATGGATGAACCAGGAGTAGGCTGGAGCAGTAAAAGAAATCTACATACCCACATCTCAATCAAATCTATTCACAGTATGAATCACTGATTATTTATATATCACAGCTGATCCTGGTGGCTCGTACTGAAATTGGTGGTTTGGTTTGCTAGATACTGTACAGATATTAAAAAAAAAAA
>VYXD01016010.1:194307-227794 GCA_013397195.1 Hylia prasina
AAAAAAAAAGTGTAGTCAAAACTAACTGGGTATTAACAAATTAAATAGTACCAGAGTCATGGAGAGGAGAAAGTCTATCATTTATGTTGCTGAATAACAAGTATGTGCCATGGTTTGGCCGAAAACCTTGTCTTGGGCAAGTCCTAGTTCAGAGTTTGCTACTTCACCACGTTGTTCAATACCCTGAACATGAGAATGGCAGAGTAGAAATGTCCTGCCCACGTTCAGCTTTATGTACCTTCACTTGTGCTGCTTAACTGCAATAAAATGCCAAACCACCTGCTTCATAAAGCAAAGAGTTATGAGATGTTGTCTTTCAGCAGGCAAAAATCTGCATTTGTGATCACTGGAGCAAGTCCAGCATCCTGAGGAAGTTCTGGCATCTCACCCCCACCTGAACCAACATTTGGAAATTTGTCTGCCTTTAGGATTTCACCCTTTCACCCCAAGAGTCTGAATGTAGACCAGGCCTGGCCAGCATCACTCAGAGGCCAGGCCTTGGCTGGTGCTCAAAGATACACACAATAAAATGGGGATCTAGTTGCAAAGTAAATTATAACTTTTAAAAAGAGCCTACAGAAATAACAATCATGGCAAGGGCAAATGTTGGGTCAGAATGAATTCCCTGATAGATCACAAGAGGTAATGTGATGGGAAAATTCTCTTTCCTGGGTTTCATTTTAATGCTCCCAGTGGAGTTTTTCCCTGCCAGGTTTCCAGCTGACAGTGTCTCCTGTACTGTCTCAGGGCAGTCACCACAGACATTTTCCATGGCCAAATACCTTGCAAAGCATCTGACAGAGCTGGAGAAAAATTCCAAGAGATTTAACAATAGGACAGGAGGGCACATGCCCCAAAGATAAGGTGAAACCCCTACAAATCAGAAAAGAATTGAAGATTCAGCTTGTCCCTTAGTTACAGTGGTTGACTCCTTGAGACCACCCCCTTAGGACAGTTTCTCATTATCACTCTCCTAATCTTGGTGAAGTACTTAGTCACACAAGACATGAGTTAAATTTAAAAATGGGCATTTTGGAACTTTCTAGTGCATCTCTCTAGCTCCTGTTACCTTTGTTTGATCCCTTTAACTGCTGCATTCACATTACACCCTCATAACACACAGAAAATGCCATTTCACAATGAACTCAAAGAGTGAGTATTTAGAAGTTGAAGCCTCCCAGTCTCTCAGGAATTTTTTTTCTGAGTACCTCTGTGTGAAATTTTCTGGAGTTAGACACAATGTTTATGATTAAGCTGGATAATGAATTTAGGCTTTCTGCAGCCCCTTAAAGTCATGAGGACACACTGAGGTCCTTAAGTGACACTTACCTGGTTACTGTTAATTGTAGTATGATTTCTTCTGACTCTCCAGGGCTCACTCAAGTGCAGGTCATAGAGGGATGTGCAAGCTTTTCCAATCTGGCTGTCTCCAGCTCAGGAACAAACTGGAGACTTGTGTTCACTGTCACATCACCTCCAGGTAAACCCTGTATTCCATGTATTTGTTGATTCAGTAAAATCAAAGCCCTACAGGTGGCCTGAATGTATAAAAAAGGAATTAAACTTTGTTTGAATGGGTGGAGTGATGCCAAACCTCTAAACAGCCTGAGTTCTGTTCCACATCCAAGTTGGCATTCCCCAGGCAGCAGGAGAGCTGGGTGATTCCTGTGCTATTCATGCAAAATCTCTCAAATCTAATGAATAAGTACAGAGAAGTATTGTCAGAAAAAGGTGCCTCTTTCTCCCTGTATTCCCTAATATGTATCCCAAGAAATCAGATACTTAAAATCAGTTAAGTTTCAAGAGAAAAATTTTACCTATAAATTGCAACCCCTCATTCCTTTTTTTTTTTTTTCCCCCTGTTTAAACGCAAAAATTTTCCATCTGTGCTCCTGGCTATTTTCACAGTGCCTTTTCCTGACTGTTTGCCTGCACCTGGTCACCTTTATAGAGGGTTATGCACATTCAGAGCCTGACTCCAGGACTGGGCTCTGCCAGGGCTCTCCTGAGAGCTTATGGGGATGATGTTGGCACCTTCAGAGGTCCCTGAGCTGCCCAGTAAAGAAAAGGCAGGTGTGCTTACACCTTCTTGGAAATGCCAGCTGAGGGGGACACTGGGGACAAGGCACCCTGTGAACTCTGCCTTGGAAAATCCTAAGGTCTGCACAAGATAAGTGTCTCTGCAACTGTTTGGGGGCCTGAATTATCTCTAAATCTGTTTCTGAAGGTATAGAGGGGTCAAAGGTGGTTTCTTGTCTCAGGATGACTGCTGAGACAAGTCTATGGAGAAGTAGGAATAGGTCTGGCACAGAGTCCAAGGACATATGAACATACAGATGTTGTAAGACTATCTGTAAAGTCTCTGTTATGGTATTGCACCCATCCATCTATTCATCCATCTTTTCATCCATCTATTCATCCATCTATCCATTCATTCCATCTATCCATCCATCCATTCATCCATCCATCCATCTCTCTTTACATATAGATATATATGCATGGATCTCTCTCTAGATAAATACCATTGTAGATGATATAGATATATTATCTATCTATCTATCTATCTATCTATCTATCTATCTATCTATCTATCTATCATCTCTCATGTCTTGCCTTATCCAAAAAAAACCAGAGGGAACAAGTACATCTGACTGGTGAAGTGGCCAAGTGGAAGTGGGAAATGAAAGAATCTGAGAAAAAAAAATAGAAGAAATTTGCAAACATTTAGGCTGCCACAAGTGGCTCATTCAAATCCAGTTCTTCCCATGGCTTGGCAAAGGGAGAATTGGGATGCAGGGAGCACTTGGAGGTGGGCCTTTCAAGGGGGTTTTTTTTGTGTGTATTTTGAGCTGCCAAACACATGCAGCTCCCAGTACCTCTCATCAGTGAGAGCAGATGGAAAGTCAGCACCTCACAAGATCTGATTCTTTAGGCTGGAAGCACAGATTAATGAAATGTGTTTAGAAACCTGTTTCAGGGAAATCCCAAAATCTTTTTTCTGAACAAAGATCAAACAGAGATCCATTTTCTGAAATATTTAGCCAGTCAGAGAATTACTAAGAATTAATAATAGAATCACAGAACTGTTTGGATTGGAAGGGATCTTCAAGACCATCAAGTTTCAAGTCCTCATGTGCTGGGAAGGGACACACCTTTCAGTAGACCAGGATGCTCAGAGCTCCTCCAGGCTGACCTTCAACACCTCCAGGGATGGGGCAGCCACAGCTCCTCTGGGCACTTTGTGCCAGTGCTTAATATCTAATTTAAATCTGCCCTCTTTCAGCTTCAAGCCATTCCTCCATGGAGGATGTTTAGAGGTACCAATGTGTACAGGCAGCTGATGCACCTGTGCAGGTATCACCTGTGTAAATCAGATTTTTTCCACACTTTTAATGTGCATTGCAAAAGTGCACACCAAAGGCACAATCCCTTTTGCTCCTTGTAATTGGGAACCACGCTGGAGATAGCATAAAGGTTTTTACACTTCCAGATTCTTACTGAAGAGATTTATTTTTGTTGTTTGAGACAAACCAACCGAAATTAAACAATCAAATAGTGGATGTTTGTGATACATCTTCATGAACCAGTTGCTCTGTGCACCTACCCTGGCATAATTCACTGTTTGGAGACAGCTCAGGAGGTGCAGCTGATGTTGAATGCAATAATCCCAAATGTTTTAGTGGTAGTTCCTGGGGAGAGCAGACTATTCACAGCACCACAGCATCATCTTGCTCCTTGTTTTACAGTAATATTCTGTTCACTGATATGGGCTTGATACATCCACTTTCCATTTAAACCAACAGCATCCTACTCACAAACTATTAGAGTAGTGCAAAACACCTTTGAACACCTGTCTGTGTAGAGTCCTTGATACCTGAGAGATTTCTTCTCTCAGCTGAAGTTCATATGTGTTTGCACCTGCAGGCAGATTTCTCCCAATTGGAACATGCTTCCCACCTTGTTCTGGTGCAGCTTGGCTTTGTTCAGGTGGACAACACGGACACAAATCTAATTAGTATCTGCTAAAAGTACTTGCAACTACTTACCCCTCCATCTGACAGCATTTCTGATTTTTTTTTAATGAACTGATTAAAAAAAAGGCTTTTAGATTTTTATTAAAAGTGGAACACAAGTAAAAGAAATATCCAGCCATGAAAAGGATTAGAACTGTGGAGTTAGGACCAGTAATGAGTCAGGCAGTAAGACAGATAATGAGTTGATGTGCTAATCCACATCCTTCAAGATGGTCTACAGAGAGTACCAGGGCCAGTTTTCCTAAATTCCTGTCCTTGCCCAGCACATCTGCATTCAGAACTTGTTTTGGAAATAAATTAGGGAATCAAAACCTCACTCTATTTCAAAAGGTCAGTACTAAGCATCTTCCAGTACTATCTTCTTGGAAAGGATTGCAACTCACATCTGAGACCCAATGAACTCTTGAACACAGAAACTTTGAGCAGTGCCTGGCTCGATTCTGCCATTTACAGAAAACTTTAGAATCTCTGGGTGCAGAGCATTACCCAGAGCCTCTGTCTTTCAAGAGACTAAATATTTACTGTGTAACAGCAGGGACACTGACATTTTTTATTTATAATGCTCATTATCAGCATGGTGGAAAATATTAACAAGTTCACTGGGAGTTTTCTGCATCATGGATTTAATCTTCATGCTGGTGAATGTTTCTGGGTTCCCCCTAACTTCTATTTACATGATTCAGGTATAGCCTGTAAAAAAATCAGTATTAAGATCTGTCTTATCACAACCAGTTTCTCTTGCAGGAAATGTGCATGTTTTCTGTAGGGGCCTGATATGTCTGGCCTCAGAAACAGATGCATTGTGAGTGTATTTTCTGGGGTTTGTGTCAGTTAGGCAAATTCATGGAAGAAATATTAAGTATTGTTGAATGCAAAAGAAGCTGTTCATGCTTCATGAAACTTAGCTTGTAGAAATATTGTTACACGTTTGGGTTGTCCTGGTACTCAGTCCCAAATAAATATTGTCCATTAATGTTGGATCTGTCTGGAGATAAATGGATTTATGGTTTGTCCCTGAACACATCTTTAACAGTGGCTCTGTTGAAAAGCTATAAGGTGGTGTTTTAGCTGTGAAATTGCTGTCCTTGCTTTTGTAATAAACTGACTCTGCTTTAAATTCTCAGGGGCAAAATTCACTGTGCTGTCCCAGCCATTTGCCACCTTCCCTGTGCCCATGAGAGCCAGGGCCAGCATGATCCTCATTGTCATACTGGGTTCAGCAGCATCTGCATTCATCATTGTCCTTTCATTCTGCTGGTTCAGGAAGAGCAAAAGCCACAGTAAGTTGGAAATATCCACAAAAATTTATACTTGCAGAGTACTCCTTGTTTTATTTAACAAATCCCCAGAGTGGCCACGATGGGTTTCAGACAACAGAACTCAGAAAAAGCTCTGGGAAGTTCAGTAATTAGGATGCAGTTTGTAGTTTATACAGAGACAAGAGCTGGGCTTCAATAGTCAATGTGGATCCCTTCCAACTCGCAATATTCTATGATTCTGTGATAGTTCAAGGTTATACAGTTCTATGCCTATAAAAGGTGTCTGAATCCAGACAGATATCACAAAAGTTTTCTTCTTGGAAAGGATTGTTAAGCCGGCTGCCCAGGGCAGTGGTGGAGTCACCATCCCTGGCAGTGCTCAAAAGTGTGTGGAAAAGGCATTTGGTGGCATATATATATATATCTAATCAATATTCTACTATATATCCAACAATATATTTTTCAATTTCATATGTTTTTCAATTTTTGCTTGAATTGATAATTTCTGCTGAGCAGAGGGTGTACTGAGGGAGATGAGACTGTGTGTTTCATTGCAGAAACAAGGACTGAAGGGCCTCATCTACCACAGGACAGCACCAAGAGACCCAGTGCACAAGCACAGCCTCCTGCAGCTCCCTCCAGGCCTTGCTACAATCAAGGACCAAATAAAAGTGGAGTGTCTGCAGCAGGAGGTGAGAATTCATAAATGATTGGACACCAAAAGTGTCAGTTCAGCATGTTCAGGTGTCCCCTGGGAAGTGATGGAGACACCATCACTGTGAGTGTTCAAAAAACGTGTGGGATGTGGCAGCTGGGGAGAGGTTTAATGGTGAATACAGTGGTGCTGCCTTGGTTGTTGGATGCAATGATCTGAAAGGATTTTTCCAACTTCAGTGGTTCTATGATTCTATAGGTTTGTATAGGATCAGTGGCACATTCTCAAAAGGTCTATCTCTTTATTGCCTCCTCCTTCTCCTCCCTGCCTTTTTTTGTTTGTTTGTTNCACTTTGCCCCCCAGGGTTCTGCCACAAACAACCCTTTCCCTCAAACCTCCTCAAGACTTGTCCTTTCATCATCTTCTGATCAAACCCGGCTCCTTCTGAGGTCACCGAAAAGCAGACAGCCCCGGGGGCGTGTGGTTGGCAGCACAAAGCACCGGCTTCCCTTTCTGCAAGTGTGAAATGTTCTTACGGTGGTTGAGGGCTTTTTTTTTATTTTTTTTTTTNTTAATCTCCTTTAATACACTGAAGGCAGCAGCATAATCCCCCTTATGCTCATGCTGTGATTCTTGGGGTGTCCTGTGCAGGGACAGGGCCTGGATTTCAATGATCCTTTTGGGTGCTTTCCCCACAATTCAGGACATTCTGTGATTCAATTAGTCCATGATTTCTCCCAGTGTTTTGGGAATAGGGCAGGGACCCCCACTCCTNCCAACAGCACAGATCTGAGGGCATTCAGATAACCCTGCTGAACCCCCCATTTACTCTGTTTTGGGAATTTCTTTTTCCTCCTTCTTACTGAAGCCTGTGGATTACATAAGAGGCAGGAAAAGGCAAGCTGGAGTTTTTATCTCCTTTTAATTAGCGTCTATCACAAAAGCAGAGGGAGAGAGAGAAGGAGAGAGGAAATTCTGCAGTTTATGTGTTTTGATATTTGCCATACTCTTCCAAAACACAGCATTCAGCTGTGCGCCTTAGGACACATATCTGCTATAAATTCATTTTTTATCTAATTTGTCTGAGATCTAAGCTTCCTGTGGAGGTCTGAGATCAAAGGATCTGATTCTGTCTGATGTCGGCTCTGACACATAATGCGTGCTGACTTAGTTCTGTCTATAAACTCGCAGTGGGAGGCTGCCACTCTCCCCTGGCACCTTTACATAGTGAACTTTCATTTTGGCTGGGGAGGCTGACAGGTACAGCATTGATTGGAGCTGTCACGTAAATAATTAATGGAAAGAATTTTTTTGTCAGAAAAAGGCAATCCAGCCACTTACAGTCTTTTAGGAATAGTTGCAAGACAAAAAGATTCCCCAATATGTTCCAATCTAAACAAGGATAACAATATCTTAAGTGAATTTAATACATATGACTTGGAAATGTCTAATGTTTGATTCCCCCCTATTTAAAGTGCTGTTGGTTTTGCAGAGAGAGAGAGAAGAAATCAAAGCTGCACTCTTTTTTGTTTAGTTTCTGCTTTGTAGCTCTTCCCCTCATAAGAAATACCTCTTTTCTAACACAATTAAGTGTTCAGAGCCTTTATTTATTAATCACCACAGTAAGACTTGCAAAACAGAGATTTCCTCATTGGTGGGTGCTTTTGGAGTGCAAAGACCAGTGGATCAAGGGTTCTGAATATTGTACCAAAAGGAGCAGCTGAAGATGAAGATGAGGGAGGAACCAACATGCAGAGTTATGCAGTACAGCAGGGAAAAGGGATAAAGATATTGCCTTGCCTAACCTTGGTCTAACACAAAAAAATCTCACCTTCTCGTAATTATCTCTCTCTTGAAGAACTTTTGATAGACTAAGGCACTGTTAACAGTACACACCTGGAGGTGAAGGAACATATTGTTTCTTTTTACTTTTTCCAATTTATTCTGGTTGCTCAACAGAGAGCTTGTATCCTCCTGCAACTTACATTTCCGAGCTTCAATTTTCTGTCCTTTCCCTGAACCTTTTCAGAATGGTTACCTGATTGATTCTTATTCTGAGCCCCTTGGACAGCTTTAGCTAGAAACATCTTCAGCTGTGTTCCTGAAGATTTATCCCACTCTGAAAATTGGGTCTCCCCTTCTGGCTCCTACCTTGCTCAGATCAGCTCCTCCTCCTTCCTTTCTACCAGTTTGCCATTTCCCCCTTGTTTTACAAAATTTCATCAGAATCAATTTCAGTTTAAATTCCAAATCACCAGTGGAAACACTGAATATCTTCCCACGTCAGTGGTGCTGGCTGGCACTGCCACACATCCCAGAGAATTATTTCCCATATATAATTTCTGCCTGAGCCCTCTTAGCTGGTACTTAATCCAGTTACTCATATGCTTTCATGATATTGAACAGTTTGTATTTAATGTTTAAAAATAAGGAGTTTCAAGGCAGTACTTCATCCTTGAAACTGCTTCTATCCAGAAAACTTGTAGCCTCCTCCATTGATTCAAACTTGCTTGAAAACCCTTATTTTCACCATTGAAAATGGCACCTTTGAAGATGAGAGAGTCAGTAAATCTCCAGAACTAACATGAAGCTTTGGTACAGGAGATCATGACCTTATTATCTTGTTTATGTGTCTAAAGAAGAAAATTGAACCTGGTGATGTATGTAATTTGTACCTTAAATCAGCTGACCACCTAAAGTCAAAGCCAGCTTAAGAAGGAAAAGTGCTAAACAAAATAATATGTCTGACTGCTGAAATTTTGGTAACAACTTTCTGGTGGATTTCCAAGAGATACAACCTTGAAATTTCAATTTATGAGTGTACAGGTTGAAAAAAGAAACCCAACAACCAGCAATACCCTTTAACAAAAAAAATTAAAAAAAGAGCACAAGCCTGAAGTCATTGCCAGGGCTATCAGAGTTCAGGTTGGTCAGGGAGTGTCTGGACAACCTTTCTTAAATATGATTTAATTTTAAGTGTTTTTGTGAGAAGCGGGGGTGGTACTCAATGAACCTTTATGGGTCATTTCCAGTTTGAGATACTCTATGATTCAGCAAATATAGTTCCAATTAATGAATTACAGGAAATGCAGAAGAGAATGAATCTGAGCAAAAGCTATGAGCAGCCATGAGGCTGAATGTCACAGGCTGTTAAGGGTTAAACTGAAAGGACAAATCTGAAACAATAGATGTGGTAATGACACATTTTCTGGTATTATTTGCACTAAGGACCTACAATGTGGGCTGATAAATGGACTAAAAAAAGCTGATTTTGTCCACTAACATATGAGACATTGACCAGGACTAGTTCTGCATTTGGAATTAGTATTAAAGGATTGAATGTAGGCTGATGGCATATATATATATATATATATATATATTTGTGGGGGGAGAGAGAGGATTACAAGAAAATTATAATTGCTTTTAGCATCCACATGATGCTACAAGTTAGGCTGCCAATCATGGCACACTCTGTCAGCTCAGAAATTATCTACTGTGTCACTACAAGTGAACTTGTTTCTGTTATTGACAACCATTTGATATATAAGGATGTAAACGTTTCAACATGAAAAATCTATAGTGTATATTTATCTTTTCCTGCATTTTTTCTGCGTCAATTTTTAAAAACAGCATTGCAGGTTACAGGCTCTGCCTTGAGTAGGACTCAAATGTTAGAAATGCAAAGTTCTACCCTAAGTTACAAACTGTTTCAGAAGGGGATGATGCATTTTATGGGTGTATAGTATTAAAATATCATCAGTCTTAGCCATACACAGCTTACTAAGAAACTGTATTCTATACAATTATTAAACCTTTATTCAAAAATTTTTCAGAATGTTGGAGATGCTCTAGCAGCTGTTAGTGTGTCAATAAGCACAAACCAGCTGGGTTTGTTGCTTTTTATTTATTTGTGGAAATAGCTAGTGGTTGTTTGGCATTGCCGATTTATTTCTGTCAAACTGAAATGCATGACCATTAAAACTATTTCTGTAAATAACTGTAACTGCTTTTTAATTAATTGTAGAATCATGGAATGGTTTGGGTTGGAAGGGGCTTTAATAACCTACTTCCTCCCATCCTGGGCAGGCACACCTTCCACTATCCCAGGTTGTTCCAAGCTCCATCCAAGACTTCCCACGGATCCAGGGGCAGCCACAGCTTCCCTGATCAACCTGTGCCAGTGGCTCACCACCCTCACAAAGAATTTTTCCTAATCTCTAACCTAAATCTCTCCTGTTCAAGTTAAAACTTTCCCCCCTTGTCTTATCATTGTCTGCCCATGTAAAATGGGGAAAAATATAAAAAAAAATTAATGTCTTTGACACACAGTAAAGGCATAAAAGGATAGTGTACATGAAGTTGGGGTCCTATAATTACTGTAAGAAACAAACAAGTCTTGATTTCACAGGTATGGAAGGAAGGGGAGCGGTGGGAGCTGCCGCAGGACACGGAGAGGAGCCGAACCTGGAGCCCTGTGAAGAAGCCAAGTCAGCAAGAAAGCCAAGCCCAAGAAAGCAAGTCCAGTCCAAGACAGGTGACAGACACACCTTTCCCTCAGCCAGGAGAAGTGACAGTCACCAGCAGCCCCGTGCTGGAAGATCTCCTGGTGCCTCTGTGAAGCCTCAGCAGCCAGCAGTCCCGGGGTGCTCCAGCCAGAAGGAAGTTCCCCAACCTTCATCGGGGTGCAGTCAGGACGGAGAGGAGTCCGACAGGATTCCCCAGCACCAGAATGATGTCAGGGAGTGCGTGGCCATGGTGGCAGCAGAGGGGTGAAGCAGTGATGGGAGGGGTGAGCACTGCACTCACTGTGGGGCTGAGCCTTGTGCCGCGCAGGTGTTGGGATGGGAACCACATGGACACACGGACACAAGGACACGTGGACACATGGACACATGGACGCAAGGACACATGGACAATGAACCCACAGCCAGCTGCGAAGCTCTTTGATGTTGGCTTTTCTTAGCTTCCAAAATGGGCTGGCTGCATCCAAGCTGCCCTTTGAGAACAGTTCTACTGACTCCTCCAAAACCCTCTCCAGGAGTTGTTTTGGGGAGTGTTTCATGGATCAGCTGTGAGATTGCTTTCAAAGGCAGTCAGGGATAGCCTAACAACCCAACAGGGTTTCTGACACTTCAGTGTTCTAGCAAGGATGTAGTCTTAGTGTCTCGAGCATTGCTGGTGAATATGCATTGATGTAAATATATAGAAATTTTCCCATTTCTTCCAGCCATGCTTTTAGTTTCATTCAAAGAACTTCAGTATGTACCTAAATATTTTCCTTTTTTTTCCTTTTCATTTTTTCAACTTTCATTGTGGCTTGAGTAAGTGCTTCTATTCCGCTCTACCTAAACCTTTTTTTTTCTTTTTTCTTATTTTAGATTAAAGTATTTGACTGTGTAAATCTTCACCATGACATTGTTTTCTGACACCTTTAAATCACTGGCTTGTTAGGAACACTACTCTTTATGGATGATAATAATACTAATGCTGATATTCTTCAGTTGCTCAGAGAATTCCTCTGTTCTTTGCTCTACTGAGCTGGAAGATGAGGAACTTTATTGTGCCTTCTCTCTACCATAAAGTTCTTGGTTGCAAGGTGTCCTGGTAGCACCAGATAAAATTTATACTCCTTTGCAAAAAAAAATTTTAAAAAATAATAATAAAAAAAAATTACTTAATCAGGAAATCAGGAAGATGAGGTTTCTGTCTGGTCAGCAGTGGAAGAGAATGTGAGAAACCTTGATTTGGAAAAAAAACAAACAAACCACGAAACTCTTCTCTTCAAGCTGAAGGGGTTAAGGTGCAGAATCTGATCAAGCTGCTCAGTTTCCTGGGCACAAAAATAGATTCACCATCTTTGGCTTCTGCACTATGCTGTCTTTAGAATGATAATTTTGGGGTGAAATTAAACTGACTGCACACTGAGCCAGGCTTTTCTTTGATTGAACAGCACTTTTTCTGTTTTAAGACACTTGTGGGTGAAGATCTTATTAAGAACAATGGATCAGCCTTTCTGACCTCTTCCATGGTATAGAAAAGCCATTTATTACATTATTTTCTGCAGAGGCCAAAATATTATTGTTGTGTAGATCCCTAAGGATCATGATTCAGGGTCTGAACAAAAAATTGTACCTTTTAAAGATATCCATGTCTGGTGAAATTATTGGGAAACTCTTCTCCACAGCTGACACCCAATTTCAGATGCTTTAACACAACAGTAGAGCCTTCTTTCTCTACAGAAAAACAATTCCTCCATTCCATGAATTCTATTGAGCTTCAGTGTTTCTACTTCTAGTAAGTGACTCCATAACATNTGCTTCAGTGTTCTAGTAAGTGACTCCATAACATCCAAGCAGTATAAAAGAAAATAATACAAAATTACATGCCAGTATACCCACCAATAATATTGAACATAAGTTACATTAAAATACTATACAAAATAAAATTGGAGGATAAAGTCAAATCTATTGGAAATAGTAAAAGGTTTTAATTAATCTTTTAGTTCATAATCCTTGAATTTATCCATAGTTTGCAGAATAAGTAATGTCTTGTATAGCTGGACCTCTAAAAGAATTAGCAGGGCTAAAAAATCTTGCAGCATTCCCAACTGAGTGAGTGGTGGCACGTGGGAAAGAAGTAAGGAGTAAATGAAAGAAACACGGTGACAAATGGGTGCAAACATGCAGCAAATCCTGACTAACACATTTAGGGGATCTTGTGCATCAGAAAAAAACCAAAGAAAAATAGAAAACACAAGACTAGTGATCAGAGAGAAAGATATGAATGAGACTCAGTGGCTGAAGTGGTTGGAGCCATTTCATGGCTAAACATAAAATGACATCTTTTCCTAAAATAATTGGGTTTAGAGTGACTGCAACAGTAATTGGATGAAATAGGATCCTGCTGCTTTTTGGCTGAGGGAGATCCAGATTTGTTTTGAAATGTTTTCCATCTATGTTTTCCATGAAACTGAGTTAAAATGCTCACTCACAGGAACTGTGTGATCACATGGGAGGCTGTGGCTGCCCCATCCCTGTCTGTGTCCTAGGCCAGATTGGATGGGGCTTGGAGCAGCCTGGGACAGTGGAAGGTGTCCCCACCCATGGCAGTGGGGTGGGAACACGGAGGTCTTTAAGGTCCCTTCAAACCCAACCCGTTCTGTGGTTCTATGAACTGCTACAGAATGTCCTGGCCAAGGCAAAGAAAGAGAAGAAACGTCTCATTTCCCAAGCCCAAACCCTCATTTTGCAATATTTTGAATTCCAGCTTGTCCTGAGGGGCACTTGCTGTCACTGCTGGGTTGTGGTCACTACTTTTGGTGATCCTGCTCAATCTTTGCTTCGAGTTCTTCTTAATCCTTACACTATAATTAGGACAACTGTTGTTTCCACCTTTGCATGGATAAATTTGTGACATTCTGCATTCCAAAACCCAAGGGGTGGCCGGGGTAAGGATGCAGTGGAAGGAGGCAGATGAAGAATCCACAGTGTGGATGTGGAGCCTTCATAGACTTGGGCTTATTCAAGCCCTCTGGCTCAGCTCAGGGCATTCAGCTGCTGTCAAAGTGCAGCTTCTGTGAGGATGAGCTCATTTCAGGATTTTAGGATTTTGGAAGGAGCCTGTTGGATATCGTGGCAGAGATTCAAGCTTCAGCCCAGCCCAGGCTCAGACCAGCTCTGTGAGGGACACAAAACACTTCCAGCAAATCTACAGGGGCTAAACAAAGTGTAACTTCCCCATACTGGACATGAAGGAAGCCTTCAAAGAGCAGGAAAATTAATAAAACATCTCTGGATCTGCCTGCTCAGATCCATCTTCTGAGACTCAAAGTCTTTCTGGACAGTCATGCTAAATGTCAGTGAAATCTGACAAGTTTGGCTCTACTGAAGCCAATGGCAAAAATTTCATTAAGTTTGCTGGATTTGGGATTTCCACCTGGTAACCTTTTTCTGTAGTCCCATCTGCAATACCTCTGCGTTCCTTTATTGATATAAATAAGAATGTTGCTGAAAGGATGCCTTACTTTTATCCAAGCTCTCCAGGCTTTCCTGAACTGCTAGACAATGTATGGTCAAAATTATTCTTCTTCCTTCTTTTTATTTTTTTCTCTCCCCATTTTGTGGGGGTGATATTTTTCCCTCATGTCTGAAATAGAGGAGTGCATTACAGACAAATTTGCCTAAGGCTTTGGGCCAGAGCTGATGAGACTTCACGAAGATACAGGAACAGGCACACGGATAGGAAAAAAGAAAGCCTGTGAAAAATTAAAATGACAAGCCTGGTTAGGGAGCAGAGATAACTGGTGATGTAGTAAAATTAATTACAGTCTGAGTTGAAGGAATTGTGTGCCTAAGACAAAATTAAAAAAAAAAAAAAAAGAAGAAAAAGAAAGAAAAACCAAATAACAGCAATGATATTATAAACCTTTTGATCATCTCTATGTGGTATAACTTCCAGTCCTTATTTATTATGGTATTTCTTATGGCATTTATTTCTATAGCATGAGAGGTATAAATGGCAAATAAAGGAGGCAAGTGTCTGGTCAGAAGGTTTTCCTCTGAGCTCCTTACTCTGCAATGAATAACCTTATTAACAGTGAATTGCACTCAAAAATATCTTCACTGGACTAGGAACTGTGAGAGGAAACCTGCAGTGGATGAAGGACGCTGCATCAGGCAACACTCCCAGGGTGGTTATGGACACCTATTGATTATCCAGATTCACAGGGGTTTAGATATAATTTTTTTGCAGTTGTTACGCATTTGCCAGAATGTGAAATAATTCCAGTTTTCTACCAACTGAAATGTGGGAAATGCTGGGCGATAATTTGTTGAGCAGCATTATTTTTCTAGAGCAAAAGCCAGGTATCCCAAAGGACAATCCTAAGATTCTGGAACACACCAGCAAGGGGGGATTTCTCAGGTATATAAGGACTGTGTTTTTGGGGGAGTGGAGATGGGCAGTAGGTGCCACCTGAGGTACAAAACTTCATATATTGGGTGATGTGATGGGCTGCAGTCAGGGACACTGAAGCTCCAAGAAGTCTGAGGCCAACCTTAGAAGAACCTTTGAGAAGCACCTGAGCTCAAACCTCTGTGTGCAGAGGTGGAGCTGCCAAGAGCTGCCAAAACCCTTCTCCTCTCTCACCAAAGCATTTCAAAATTTTCAGGATTCATAGAACAAAAAGTGAACTCCAAAGACCCTGCCATTAGTGAGTTTTCCAAAACGGAAAATAAAAGCACACAGAAAAAGTTTTATTTTTTAACAAAGGTTAAAATGTCTGATGGAGGAGGGTCATTAGGGGAGGTATTTATGCTCTCTTTTTGATTTCTTTTTCTTTTCTTTCCTCTTTTCTTTCACAAAGAGGAGAAAAACAGTGGGAAAGAACTAACAAAGAAGAAAATAAAAGTAGTTTTGAAGTAAGGCCATGGCAGAAGGCTGCACATTAGCAAGATCACCCTCTGAACAGTTTCCATATTGTATTAGACCTGAGGGCTGCCAGCACTGGATACTTTAGGACAAATATAAGAAAAAGCAAAATATTAAATTAGCCCTCCCTGGATTTTATTTTGAGCAATAAGACACTTCTGGGATTGTTGGTTGTTCCTAGTGACTTATTATGCCTAGACATTTTATATAATTGCAGCACTCATATAGTGTTAGACTGAACTATCTATATCCTGTGTGGGAAAAACAAAACAAAAACCAAAAACAAACAAACAAAGTGCTAATTCTGCTTTTATTTTAAGTCTTTTGCCTGGTATTTTCCAGGTTTTTTTTGCATAAGAAACAGGGAGTAATACTTATTCACTTTGCTTTCCAGATGTACCACACATTCTTCATCACTTTCCAAGTTCTGCGGGAGTCCTGTGGGATTCAGGCACCTGACTCAAAATTCAGCTGAACAGATAAAGCGTAATACAGGAAGAGAAGGAGAACATTTGTACTCAATCCTCCTGCAAAAAAACCCTCTTGGTTTGTGCAGTTAAACCTGTGTCATGTAGATGGTGCCTGGGACCCTGACCTTTGGCCCTCAGCTAGAAACCCAGAGTCAGGTGGAAACAAAAAAACAAAACAGGGATGAAAGGGTTTAATAATAAACCCAGGCACTTAATTTTGGGAAAGAAGAAGAACAGAAAGTGGTGAGACAGCCAAGACAGTGGAGTGAAAGAGGAGCAGCTCTGTGAAGGATGGACTCAAGCCAGGTCAGCCTGCATTTGTCAGAGACAGGAGCTGAGCAGAGGGCACCACCCAAATTCCCTGCTGCTTTGGGTGAGGGTCATCTCCTTCATTTCCCAGTGGGTTATTTGTCCACACCTGAGGGTTGGATTAATTTGTGATTTTTCTCCTGATGCACCTCTGTGTTCCAAAGTACATTAAAGATGAAGCCGGTGCCAGGCCTTGCAGCCGTCAAAGGGAGTGATGTTAAAAATATCCCACCCTTGCTCTCCCTCCCCAGACTGTCTCTCCGTGTCTAGGTGCTGACAAAAGTTATTTGTCGTATTCCCTTCATTTGGTGAGTGACAGGAGACTGGTGTCAAGTGAGAAAATGAAATGTAAATTTTATTAAACACCTTCTCATCTCTGTGTATCAATCCAGATTCCAGCCTAACACAGCAAATCAAATCCTGTCTTCACCAGGCCTGAGGGCACACAAAGAATCATTTCTCCTTAATACCATTCCATCCTAGTAAAATATTTTTCTGTTTAGTAAATGAAAATTTAAAATGCAAACCCTATTTTAATCCCAGAGAAAAGATGTGCATTGCAGGGGGAAAGATGCTGTGTTTTGTTCTGTTCTGCCTTGTTCTTTCTTCAGTTTTCAGACACACAAATGGTGATTAGCTGAAACAAAAATTACAACTCCCTTTTAAGACTTGCCCATCGGGACTTTTTATCGTCATGTCCACCACTAGGCTTAGAAGCTTACTAGTCCAGAGATGATTCAGTATCCACTTGTTTAATGTACAATTGCATGGTAGATTATATGATGTACTGAAGTCTGAAACACTATTCCCAAGTGAACAGCATCACAAGTTCATTGCTGTGGGTCTTAGTGCCTCTATTTCTTTGAAAATAAGGCTTTTGCTCCACTGTGAGAGGCAAAATTGTCAGCAAAGGAAACTTCTGCTGAGGAAAATCATGGCTGATTTGGGTCTTGGTATTCACAGGCAGAGCATAAAATAATTGGTTTCCTTTGGTAACGGGGAAGATATTTATGGCTGTTTATGTGTGGAGTTTGACATTGGGGTGGAGACAATACATGCAGGAGATAGATAAACCCTGAGCACAACACAAATTTTTCTTACTTCTCAAGAGGTGTAAAGAATGGAGAATATATCCAGAGAGGTTGTGGACTCCCTATCCTGGGGAGTGTTCAAGTTGGATGGGGGTCTGAACAACCTGGTCTAGTGGAAAGGGAAAAAAGCTTCCCCTGGCCCATGGCAGGGGAATGGAATGAGGTGAGCTTTAAGGCTCCTTCCAACCCAATCCATTCCATGATTCCCTGATTCTATGAATATTTTTATTGAGCCCACTGATTAACCAACCCACCTACTTTTCATCTACACACATTACCCCTAAATATTAAAAGGTATGTGTCTAGACTGACTTAACTCTCCCTTGTTTATGGGTATTATCAGATACGGATCCAGGAGGGTGCTGCTCTTCCTTTTCCATGCACAGCTGTTGCAGGACAGGGCTGAATCACCCTGTGCAAGAGCCTGTTTCTCTACAGGTGTCATCTGAATTACTTAAATGACATCATTGACTTCCAGCCTTGTTGAACACTCATTTTCATCTTAACCCAGCTCAGCACTTCTTAGTTCCGGTGGAGTCTTTCACTGATCAGTCTGAAACTCAACCTGAGTTATTTTCTGATGGAAAAAATGCAGAAGTGCTGCAAAAGAAGAGGTCCTGTGACAATTTTGCCCTCTGAAAGTTGTTTTCTGCTGTTCCATTTTCCCTTTTAGCAGGACCTCATCCAGTACCAGCTTATCTTGGAGGTGGAGGTCCTGGAATTGCCTGGTTTCCCCACCTTAAGCAGAATTAGAATTTACAGGAATTCAGGGCTTCAGCCATCACATAGACCTGGGAGCCAACCAGGTCAGTCAAAGTTCCCATCTTGCAGATCCTCCAAGAAATGCCTCCGGCACCTCATTTCTAGGAGGCTGAGGGTATATATAATCCCAAAAATCTAAGGGGGAAAAAAAAATCAAAAGGAATCTGAATTACTTAAAAACTATTATTTTAAATAGTTTTAATTAATTTTTTTGACATCTCTGCTATTCTATTTTAAATTAAAATTTTCCATTACAAGAGAAATAGTAAGCTCCTGCTTTTCCCAGCATCTTTAGCAGAGAAAGCCATGCTGTTCTCCATGAATCAGAGATAGATGACACAAAGCAGGGAAGAGTTAAGCAACTCACTAAAGCTTGCACTAGGAGCAAGTGGAAAAGAAATCAGAAAAAAACCACCCATTTCCTTTGGCTATCTGTCCTGAGACAGATTCCTACAGCATTTTGGTTATCTAAGCCTGTTTCAGAGAGGAAAATGAAGACAGGCAACACTGAAAAAGTAATGCAGGGCAAGACTTGCAGCTTATGAATTAGGCTGGATATCAGCTGTCCTCAGTTCAAGTCTGCATCCTGCCACCAATTCCCCTCTCTGACCTTAGGCCACTCATTTAATGTCTCTGCCCCTCAGCTCCTCAGGTGCAAAATGAGAATGCTAATGCAGCTTTGCTCCCTCCCTCAGCCCACGCTGCCCACTCAGGCTTCAGGCTGCACTGAGCCTCTTCCTAATTAATTATTTTCCAAAAGTGCAGCTCCATCCTGGCTTCCCAGTTGCCTTTGAAACCATCCTTGAAACAAAAGGTAACAGTGATAGTGGCAATAGTGACAATATTAGAGGTAGGAACAAAATTAGGTATAAAAATAGAAAACTAAGCAAAAGTAGAAATAGAAAAAACAGAAAAAACAGAAATATAAGAAATATAAGAAATATAGAAATAGAAATAGAAATAGAAATAGAAATAGAAATAGAAATAGAAATAGAAATAGAAATAGAAATAGAAATAGAAATAGAAAGAAATAGAAATAGAAATAGAAATAGAAATAGAAATAGAAATAGAAATAATAACAGTGGTATGTTAGGGAAAACAATAGTAATAGTGGTAGTAATAGGGATAGATGTAGAGATAGAAATAGATTGAGATAGAAATAGATTTAGAATAAGAAATAGAAATAAAAAGTAGAAATAGAAATAGAAATTGAAATAGAAAAGAATAGGAATAATAATGGAAATAGAAATAATAGTAGTGATAGTGTCAGAGAAAGACAGTAATAGTGATAGTAATAGGGATAGATATAGAGATAGAAATGGATTTAGAAGCAAAAGTGATAATAGAAATAAAAGAAGAAATAGAAACAGAAATAATAAGAGCACCTAAACTGGTTTCATTTGCAAGGTGCTGAGGGTTAAAGGCAAGGAAAAAAGGAAAGGAAAAGTGCAGTCCGTGCAGAGGAGCTGTCATGTCACACAAATTGTCAGCTTCCCTAATATCACCAATCCAAGTTAAATTCTCCCCTGCCTCCAGGGAGGCGGCTCTGGGCCCGGGCTGCAGCTCCCTCCACACCGGGGATCAGTCATTTCACGCTGCCACTGGGCTTCCTCACCATCCTAATGCAGAACCCACTGCACACTATGACTAATAGTGTTGGCTGTATGAAAGAATTATTTATATAGAGACTGAGAAAGGCCTCCTTGGATTTCCAGACAGGACAGTCTTGATTTGGAGAGAGCAAAGCATAAAATAACTCCAGGGCCATTTCAGGCTGAAGGAGTCTCCAGGAGACGAGATGACAATTGGTGCTTGAATTTGAAGCTGCAGATGTGTGTGTTGTGGTAAAGCCTCTTCCCTCGTACCCTGGAGTCCCCTATCCTCAGAAATAAAGAAGGGACATATAGGGAATGCCAGTCAACACAAGCTTATGGAAAATAGGTCCTGCCAAACTAAATTGAGAGCTCTTTTTCTGATGGGATTACAAGTTCTGTTGATAAAGTCAGCAGTATTCAAGCAATAGGCATCTGTGAGGAATTTGACTTGCTACAGTATGATCTCTTGATTACAAAAGTAGGGAAAAATGCACAAAATTAACATGATGCACCTTAAGTGGATTAAAATTAGGCGGAGAGCACCAAAATATGTTTACAGAAGTCACTGCTGAGCAGGTTTGTTTCTAGTCTGGTCACAGAGGGATCAGGTTATCTATAAATAAAAAGTTTAGCTAAAAATTGATATTCAGACAATTGGTGATTGATTCTCCAACTCTCAGAGCACGATAAATAATATAAGAGGACAGGTCCCTTATGTTGTGTGACCAGTGGATCAGCCATGTGCGGGTGCCCCATCCCTGGAATTGTTCATGACCAGGTTGGATGGAGCTTGGAACAACCTGGTCTAGTGGAAGGTGTCCCTCACATGGCAGCAAGGTGGAATGAGATGTTTAAATTCCCTTCCAACCCAAACCATTCCAGGATTCTATGAAATGAGGTACATTTTGTTAGGACAGAAAAATTATCCTTAAGGACATGCCTGGATTTACTGGGCAGAGTTTCTGTTCCGACAGCTGATGACTGAGAAGTTTTTCATCATTATAGATAATCACTAACAACTATTTGTATCAGGATAAAGATCTTACAAAGGAGTTAACGTTATTTTGCTCCTTGGACAGAAAGATTTTAAATAAGAAGGTGTTGCTTTTATTCTAGGATTGACACTGCTTTTGGTTTAGGTGTCTGCAGTGGCAGAAGTAGTTTGGAATTTTGCATGGGGTTAACAAAGGAAATGTAGATGAGGAAAACATTTTGCTTGGCAGAAAAATAAGGAAGTTTAGACCAGCTGAAAATTAAAATATGAATGGGGGGGGATTTAGAAAGAGGAAAGAGAGAATGTGTACAACCTCACCCCTTGTCCTGGGAAAGTTGCTATGGGTGGCAATGCTGTATCCTGTGACAGCAAGGGAGAGCCCAGGAAAGGAGCCCAGGAAAGAAGGCAGGGCAGCAAGGAACACCTCTGACACCTCCAGTCCTCTTTATTCATTCAGAGGTGTTTCAACCCCCTAATATTAAGAAAATTGCCATACAATCCAGTCTTTCCTGCCTGAATGTGCCATGGTTCAAAGCTTTGGCAAAGTAACCTTTGAAAGGTCTGACTCTATGCTCAGGAAGCTAAACCATATTTTTCTTATGAATCTCTGGATCTGCTCCTCAAAGCATTCCCCTAAATGTGAGAAAAGTTTCCAGTGAAAAACAGTAGGTGCAGAAACAGCCACCTGTGTCTATTTTGGGTGACTCCAAAGCCCATCCAAGTCCATGAGGTCCATTCTCTGGACATGTGGTTTATAGGGTCTAAAAGGTAAATGTGGTTAATTTAGTGCCTCTATTCATACAAACCCTCTTTTAAAGCCATGGAATTATTAAATCATAGAGTACAGTTTAATAACTCCAAAAATTCTGCTTCAAATAACCATAAACTTTTGCAAAGTTTATGAGGACTGTGCATTCTGCATGGATCATTTTAATGGGCAGATTGAAAACCTTGAGCTCAGGTGCAAACTTGTTTTTCAGATGAGCTCCAGCTCTACTCTGTCCAAATGGACAAAAATGGGAATCACTTGCATTAAGCCATCAAATCCCTCCTCTGCCCTACCAAGAGATGACACATATAAGCTCATTAATATTGCTTGATAAAATAGGCGTGTTACAAGGATGATTACAGATTAAAATCATATTTCTGTGCTAAGATTGCTGCTGAGCCTAAGCCAGTACTGCTCTGATTTTAATCACCATAGATATTTCAGAAATAAAAATAAAATTTTAAAAACCCCCAAAAAACAAACAAAAACAAAAAACCCCTCAAACCAACAAGACTATTCTTTAAAACCGCTGTATGTATTCTCCTCACACCTCTCAGGATGTTTGCTTTGGTGAAGCAAATATCCTTCATCTCAAGATTTATTTATTGGTTTATAATATTCCTGGGTTGCATAATAGAGAGATGTCTACTAATACTCTAGAGAAAGAGGGATTTCTCATGAATTTTATACACATAATTTCCTCTGGGAAGTGCTGAGTATGATACCTCCTGAAGGACTCTGTGGAAAATTCATGTAAATAAGGGGAAATGGATTCACGGCTCCAGCCTGCAGTTATCTTGTGAGCAGGGTTTTGTGAAACGAAAGCATCGAGGGCTGAAAATTCTTTCTCTGCACACAGGAACGGGCTGTGGTGCTTTACAAGGACTTGCTGCTGCTGCTCATGAGGTCACTGATCAAGGTACTCACAGAGAGAAAATTCTGCCTCCTTGACGCCTCGCGAAAGACTCCCCTGCACTTTGCAAAGGTGCAAGTGGATTTATTTTGGACTAACGACAGTCCCCAGAAGGACCTTCCAGCAGACCCATGAATATGAGAGCTGCATGTTTTACACTCCCTCTGCCTGTTCCTGCTGATCAGGGGACTGTGCAATTTGGTGTATAATTATACTGATCTCTCAGTGGTGCTTTCTGAGCTTGCACCTCCATGACCCAGCACCTTTAAGAGCTTCAGAACCTGCCCCATTCACACCTTGCTGCTTGCACTAAACTCTGCTGGTCAAGAGCACCTTTAATGCTGGCCTGTGCAGTTTTTCAGCACTGAAAATGCAACTTCAGTGTGCTTTCCAAATCAGAATATCCACATTATCTCACAGATATAAATGAAATCATCCCCACGGTTTGGTGTGAGCCATGCAGGTAGAGCTGAAATGCATCAGTTTACTCGATAGGCACAGACAAGAAGAGCAGAAAACTCCCACATTTATGGGGTGAGAGAATTAACCAGCATTTCAGACTTTCTGCTTAGCACCCAAATTACTTAAATTTCTTCATAGGAGAAAGGGTTTGAGTGTGACACATCTGTCTACAGCTGGTGAAGGGTCTGGAGAACAAGTCTGGTGAGGAGAGGCAGGGGGAAGGGGGATTGTGAAGGAGATGGGAGACAGGTGGGGGTCAATCACTTTGAGTGACATGACAAGAGGAAACAGCTTGCATTTCAGGAGAGATTTGCATTGGATGTAGGAAAAATTTCTTCACCAAAACACTCATCCAGCCCAGGAGCAGCTGCCCAGGCCACTGGTGGAGTCTCCATTCCTTTGATGGATTTAAAATCTGTGCAAATGTGGCACTCGGAGACATAAGATTTTTCCTTTCTGACTTTGCCCTGACAACCAGAATTATTATAGAAGTTTCTGACATCCCATGCTAGTTCCCTAAATGATGACGAAATGATCCCTAAAGGATGACGAAAATGTTGACCTCTTTTTTTTTAAATTGCAAATTAAATATTTAACTAAATTTTAAGGTTTCCTCCTCAAACACACTTGTTTTAATTTTTCTTTGAAAAATGCAGTGCCCCAAGCTTTTAATGATCCTAGGAATACTGATATATTTTTAAAGAACATTGACCAAAATTGTGTTTTCTAGATAAAAATTCTTCCCTGCTTTAGATAACTTTCCACTTGAATGCAAGAGCAGGAGAAGTCAGGGACTGTGCACAGCCTGGGACAGGCACTCTTGGTTTGACTGGGAAAGGTGGAAACATGTCCTTTTATGAAAAAGAAGTTTGCTGTTACTGACAGGAGTATTTCCACTTGTATTGTGCCTACTGAACGCAGGTGTAATTGCTTTTATTTCTTAGTCTGAACTTCGTGTGTCCACCGGGTGCATGAAAAGAAGTGTTTTGTCTGTCTTCCTTTCCCATTCCATGTAGGTCATAGGCTGGAATCCTTTAGGCTGGAAATGCCCTCCAAAATCATCAAATCCAACTGTTAATCCAGCACTGCCAAGCCCAAAATTAAACCATGTTCATAAGGACCACATATACATGTTTTTTCTAACACTTCCAGGGACAGAAATGGTTCCACTTTTGGAGATGGATGTCCAAAATGATTGCTTAGTTTTCTCCATCTTCCACAAAAGGGGACAAAAAAACCCAACAAAACCACAACAATTCAAAACACTGAGTGTTCTTTCAGAATGAACCATATTTTTACTTTTTGCTGTAGAGTCTTCCATTTTAAAAAATAATAAATGTACAGACAGGTCTTGAGCTTCTGGAGCAGAACAATACTTCCATATCTCTGGAAAAAATAGCTAAAAACAAAGAAAAAGTCATACTGTATTTTTATTTTATTTTATTTTATTTCAGGAAAAAAATTAAAGGAGACCACAAAATTTATAAGTGATAATTCCCATTGAATATTGCACAGGTATTACTGTGAGGTCAAAAAGACGCACCTGATACATTATTAACTATAAATTTGAATGACAAGAGACTGGGAATTTAGGAGGTTAGTCTGTGTAAAGATGCTGTATCCCCACATTTCATTTACTGGTGGGCAAATTGAAACAAACCCCCAGGTTTTGTCTGTAATACGTCTTCAGAATCTTCAAGGCAACATATAAACCCTGAGTTTTGTTCCATCTCACAAAATATCTTCTCAGGGCTTGAATTCCTATTTTCAAAATGCTGCCTGGAGAGAGACCAACACAGTGGAGAAAAAATAAAATAGGAAAATATAGAAATCCATATTCAGGACAAATAAGTGCATCCTCAGAGGGGTTAAGCAGGCACAGAGGAGAGGAGCTCTTTGGATTCACACCAGCTGAGCATCTGATGCCAAATATCACTAATGAAGTCACCAAGCCAAATAATGCACCCATCCTATTCCCTCATAATCATTCCAATGCCCCTCACAGCTGTTTCCCACTGTGTCTCTGATCTCCTCGCTAAGACATTTAAATCTCCTGTTTCATTTGCATGGTTATCCAGTGAAATAGCTCCTAGTGTTTCTTTTCTTGTTTGCAAAACTGAAGAGAGGGGGGAAGAGGAAGGCGGGGGGTGGAATGTAGAAATGTGAGGATTTATCTCCATGCAGGGAAATTATTCAAATCTGACAACTTACTTTTGTTCCACGAGAGACTAGCTTGGAGGCTTGGACTCTCACGGGGGCAGATAGCCTTTTTTGTAAAGTCTTACCATAATTAGTATTTCAGTCCATCTTGTTTGGCATCCCAGTGCTGTGCTGGATTTCCTTACGACGGAGCTGGCTGCACTAGAGGGACCATGACTTTGTTTTTTTTGATGGTGTTGGTTTTGGTTTTTTTTCTAACCCATGAATAGGTTCTGAGGTCAGCAGATCAAGAACTCTGCAGGAAAACTATCTGCAGGGCAGCTGGGCTGTGGAACAAAGAGCAAGACCCAGCAGAGAACAGGAAAGAGATGTCTTGTGATGGGGACAGAAGAATAACTTGGCTGGTCCACATCAAAGATCCACTTACCCTAGTGACTAAAAGTGTCCAGAGTGCCAAGGGAATAACAAAACAAGCAGGACAGCAAAGGCTGGTGTTTCCCCAGTGTCCTCCCCTGCTCTCCTATGACTTGCAGCTCAGACAAAGCTCATTTCTATTTAACATTCCTTGATGATTTCTTACCATTTATTTGTCCTGCTGGTTTTCTTAACCCATGTAAGTTTTGAGTGTCTTCTTGATATCATACAGCAAGGAATACATTAGTTTGCTGAAGTATCCTTTGAAGAAGCAGTCCTTTTGAATGTTTCAAAGCTGTCTCTTGAGCTATGTATTTTATTTCATAGTCCTTTTACTGAAATGAAGTGAATGGTCTTTCCTCTTTTACTGTGTTCCCTCATCACCCTCTGTACATCCCTTTCCATGATACATTGGTCTATTCAATTCGTAGGGAACTATGCCCTGGAAGCAGGATGTTTTGCAGGACTTAAAAGCCAATTTTTAAAGGTGGTTCAGTGCCTGTAAGGAATGTATACATATTGTTTAATATTAAGCCCTAAAAGCTGAATTAATGTAGTATCTCCTACCTTACCTATTGCACTCCATTTCACATATTTTCCAACTCACCTTTTTTTCTTGCCCTTGATTCATTAGTCTCCTTCTCCTTCCACATCTCCCAGCTCTCTCTTGTTCTGAAAAATTATCCAGCTTACCTGTTGGCTTCTTTCCTCATGTAGAATACACTGAATCACAAGTTGGACAGGTCTCCAGTGCTTCCCATACAGTGGTGGCTGCATCTGACAATGTAAAATAAATGAAAAGGAGACAATAATTACAAAATATAGCAAAGAAGTTGGAAAGCATCATCCTCACATGCTCTATTCACTCTCATGCCGTGTTTCAATTTTGTTTTGCATTTGTGCTGATTCTGGTTTGTTATTTTGCTCAGTCAGAAAGTTGAAATCTCACTTTCCAAGGCAATTGAATCTTACTCTCTGTGTGGTTCCCAAATCCCTTGTTCAGCTCTGTCATAAAAAGCTGGGGTATAATGATGATCATGTTTTGTTGGGAAGACTCTGTTATCAGTATCCTCAGCCATTTATACTCTGCAGAATCCTAAATTCCTTTCCCACTGCACCCCAAGGCATGCAGCACATATTCTCAGCATGAGGCAATAAAAGCATCACTGTGGCCATAAGGCAGGCCTCCCTTTAAAAAAACCAACAAACCCAACAGAAAATAATATTCATGTTCTAGGGCCATGGAGGCATCTCTTGGGATCCTCAGCAGCTGTAACTGTGATGCAGTGTGGATGAGACAGTTTAATTGCAAGGAGATTCCATAGAATCACAGGATGATTTGAGTTGGAAGGGACCTCAAAGATCATCTGATTCCACCCCTTGCCATGGATGGAGACACCTTGCTTGAGACAAAAAAAAATTATACTAAACTCTGTAATCACAAGCCATGTCTGAGCTACCTGAGCTTAAAACCAGGTAAAAAAAAACCTTAAAAGGTAAAAATCAGGTAAAACCAGTTTAAAAACTTAAAATTCCTTCAGCCTCACTTATTTAGCACCGTAAACATATTTTAGGAGGTTAAAATCAACCCCACTGGTAAGGATGGTGTTATTGGGGATGAAAAAAGAGGTTTTCCTTATGAGGTGTTGAACTGCTGCATTGGAGAAGCTGCAGCTGCCTTGGGCTGATGCAGTGCTTTTCTTGTCATTTAGAAAGGAGGCAGCAGAATTGGGATATTTCTGCCAATAAGCAGCAGAAAGACTCCAGCAGACAGGGAGGAGAGGTGCTGCCCGTGCACGGCACACTGTTAGTAGGACACTGCAAAGGCCATTGTCTTGCTTTTTTATCTTCAGTGGCCTTGCCTTTGTAAGAACTAAAAGTGCAGCAGGCACACAATGATTACAAAAGGGGCTACTCCCACCAGAGAAAGAGAAGGCAAAAAACCTCAGAGAAAGGGGGGTAGACTATTTACTCCCTCAGCTACAAATCGGCTTCGAAGTGGAGTGTGAGGAGCGAATATTAACATTCAGCTGGCTGCTACTGTGAGCCATAATAGACATGAGCATTGACTAGACCAAGTATTAGTGATGGTACTGGGAAACCATCCTTGCTTTTGGCTGCCTGAAGGCAGTAGTGATCCCCTGCTTGTCCTATCTGTCAGTCTATTTGATCTCCAAATGAATTGCTTTTGATAACAGCTATATAAATGCAGAACTGTTCCGCTGGGCCTTCTTAAATGAGACTCCTCTCTTTCATCTCCCAGTCATTTCAAAAAGCAGATAGACTTGTTAGAGGTTTTTAATGCAATGATTTATGTTTTATCTTGCCTGGTTTGAGGCAGCATTTATTTAGCACTAAATTCTTCCCAAGCCTGCATGTGAGGGAGAAAGGTTTCAGCACAATATTTGAGACTTAAAGTAGTGTGTCTGTGAGCACATGTGCATGTGTGTCTATGTGTGTGCACGTGTGTGTACTCTGCCTCATCAGAGAGAAATAAGGGATGTGCTTTCTTTTCAGGAATTTAATGCTCTGATTCACTTGGATCATTGCACCTCCAGCAAAATTAAGGGAAACAGGAAGGAAACAATATTTGATAATCCTCTGGCTAGTAGTGTTCCATATATGGCAAGTGACAAACCCTTTGGAGAGGAAAAGAGTGAGCAAAATGATGTATTTTTATGGGATTCAATAAAAGAAAAAATCTCTGTCTCTTTTAAAGTTATTACCATTTTTTAATATTAGCAGAGTAGTTTATCTTTTTCATTTTCCATTTTTTTTGTTGCTGAGAAGGACATGCAGCAATTTGGATATAAAGGTGAAGAGCTGATTTTTTAAGCTCCCATGTTAGAATCATGCAAACATAGAATGGTTTGGGTTGGAAGAAATTTTAAAGATCCTCTAGTTCCATTTCCCTGCCATGGGCAGGGACATCTTCCACCAGACCAGGTTCCTCCAAGCCCTGATTTAACTCATAAGGAAATAAACAATACTCTTGCTGATGTCTGTGCAATTGAAATAACTGAGGTCCTTTGGAGTAATCCAGGAATGTTAATCCAGACTCCATGTGAAAGGATGAGTTAAAATTTCAGGCTTGCAGATTTTTTTTTTCCCCTTTGTTTGACTATAATAATGATTGCATTGGTGGTACAATTCACCTATTTTTTCCAGTTGAGAAAACTTAAGTTATAATGCAGCATCCACAACGCATGGAAGAGAAAATTGTTTAAAGACACCTGCCCTAAATATCTTTGGGACAAGGAAACAATGCTCTAAAGAGGCTAATTTTTGAAAACAGTGAAGCTGGCTGGCCTGTCACAGTGTTGAGTGGCATATTATTCTCTCTGACGTGAAACTACTGATACCCAGAGGGTAGCTGAGCACTGAACAGGCTCCCCAAGGAATGGTCATGGCCCCAAGGCTGCCAGAGCTCCAGGAGCACTTGGACAATGATCTCAGGCATAGGGTGGGATTCTTGGGGTGTCTTTCCAGGGCCAGGAGTTGGATTTGGATTTGATGACTTTTGTGGGTCCCTTTCAACTCAAGATATTCTGTGATTCTATTATTCAAAAACCTCCATTTCCTCCATGGAAATGAATAATACAATAAAAGGAGCTAACTGAAAAGAAGGAAAATATATGCAATTTAAGCCATCTGTTTAAAAAAAAGGTGATATCTTTGATGCAACAAGTAACTGAGAAGTAATAGGAACATTAGCCTATTTATCCTTGAAATGGCAAGACTCAATTTTTGTCTTGGAAGATAAAGGAGATCTGGGTTAGTATCAGTATCAGGCACACGAGTGACTGCATTCTTTCACATCCCAAGCTGGGGTTGAAGCATGAGGATGCTGCAGAGGACTGGGGTGCTCTGGCTGCAAGAGGTTGCAATCTCCAAGGGGTTGCTCATTCCACCAAGCTTAGACATATTTTACAGTGGAGATCAGGTGGCACCTTGGTTTCTGTCCCCTAGCTGCAGAGGGACTTTAGGGATGTTAAACTTCTATGCACAAATTGGCCTTTCCTTTTCTCCTCCTGGTGCAGCTTCATTAGTCAAAAAAAAGCCAACTATTGTCTCAACAAGAAAACATGAATAGCCTGAGTAGCCTGATGATTTAAGACTGTCCTGACAGATGTCAGCTTCAGCTCAGCTAAGTTCATTGGGATCCTCTATCCCACTTCTTGGAGCAACTTTCCATGTTATGAGGATCTAGTGGAAAATGACCCTACCCATGGCACAGGGGTTGGAACTCCATGACCTTTGAGGTCCATTCCAACCCAAAGCAATCCCGGATTCTTTGAATTTTGAAGATCTGTGCCTTAGTTTAGGTGCCAAGTGTCCAACCCCTGTGCTGGAATTGCCTGTCAGGTGGGCAGTGACCACCATCCTCACCCCTGCACAACAGGACCCCTTAACGAGAATTGTGAGAAGAAGGACACACAATAAATACCCATTTTCCTAGCCTAAAATGCTTCCAAGCAATCAAAACAAATATGTAAAGAAACCAGAAGGCTCCGTTTTTTTGGAGACCATAAATCTAGCAATTTGCCATTAATATTAAAAAGTAGCTTCCTGCCAATGGATACTTGAAAATGTTGTCAAAGCTTTACACGCCCATGCTGGATTTGTATTTATAGTTGTGTTTACACATGTAAGTGTAATTAATGAAAAAAAAACACAACAAACCTGCAAGAAGATTCAGAAGGCATTTTTTTTTCTAAATATCATCATGAATTATATGAATTGCCAAAATATAAAAGTAATATGGGATGCAGGGCCATAGATATATTTGCTTGTTCTCAGACATAATCTCCTTTGAGAATGATGTCAAAGAGTGACATAAAAAGTGGCCCAATTTTGCTCTTATCAATGTCATCAAAAGTTTTATTTCTTTTAGAAGAAATAGCATTGATGAAGACTATCAAATTACTTTTAGCCTATTAATTTTTAGCAAAGCCTATTACCTCCATAAGAATTTGATCCAAACATAGCTGAAAACAGAAAAATTATCCCAAAAATTACGGATCAGGGAAGACCAAAAAGCATAGGCTATGTGTGTGTTATAAAGTTAAAAAGTTAGAGGAAATTTTGCAGACTTTTAAAGCTCACAGTTCCTGGACCAGTAAAATTTTCAAACATGCAATTTTTGAGGGTCCTCACAGAGAGGACTAAGAACTCATAATGGATGTGGCTAAACGTAATGAATTCACTTTAGGGACAGTGATCAGTCAGGAAATATTTAATTTACCCTCAGCAATATTGCACCAGGAGGAAGGTGGGGGTAATCTGAATGTTTCCTTTGGTTTTGTGTGATTTCAAAGAAAAAAAAATAAAGTTCCAAAGGCTTACGTCAGATTTACAAAAAATGAGGAGAAAGTGATATCTGATTAAAACTTCTGCTATTCAGGTAGTGTAGAGAACAGAAGACAGACACTTTCAGAAAAGTTGAAAAATAATTTGAGTAATGAAGCAGAAGCATTATTAATCAGTTTCGACAGATGAGAACTACAGTATGGAAACTTAAATTGAGAATTTTGTGTTTCATTTATGTATATATAGATATATAAATTTATATATGAGAGCTGCTGCTGGTATAGACAACTCAATGCAACCAGGCATGTTTCTGAAGAGCCCAGTATGCTGCAAACATGGCCTTAAGCTGCACAATAAAAGCTGAGCGCTGTTGATGGCAACAGAAAAACATGAAAATGTTCCATTTGAAATGTCTTCTTGTTGAAAAATGTTTCTTAAATTGGAGTTTTCTATAGGAAATGTTCTTATGAGAAAAATGGCTTCCATTTTTGGCAACTGAATATTGGCCAGAATTCAATTTTTTTTCCTCAGCTATTGGCTTTCTGACAAAATTTTAAATACTTTCCAAGGCAAGGCTATCTGAGTATGCAGAATTAGTTTTTGTCTAACTGCTGCTTTAAAATAAAACACCTTTTCTATCTGCTGGTTATCTGTCTTTTTGGAAGGCAGCAAGGAAGGGGGTGAGTTTGTTTGCTGTAAAGCCTTACTGAAAATGTGGTGGACCCTGAAAAACCCATCCTTGAAACTACTCATGCCCAAGAAAATGGTGGCAAAGACATGAATTACTCTTGGCTTTTCCAAACAAAAGGTCAACACCTTTCCCTTGGTCTTGTGCAGCAACCCATGGATATTATGGAGCAGAAAAGCAGGAATAAAAATTCATGTTCTTCTGTTGCCCAACACAACAGCTCAGAGCACCTTGGCAGGGGAATTTCCATACATGCCATCAGTGAATTCCCATTTAACCAATGGGGAAAACAGACTCCACCCTGGTAGTATTCTTTTTTGTTTGCTTTCATTCTGCAGAGGTTCAGGCAGATAGATTTGGGTTGGATTGCAGGAAGAAGAAGGGCTGCAGCACTCCAATATTTTCCCCCGTATAGCATCACTTATTAAAATCCTGTTGTCCTGACCATTGTTGCTGCCATTGAAGTCTGGTTTATTTACTTGAAAATCTGATTTGTTTCATTTTATTACTGTGTTTGCCAAGTAACTGATATCAGATTCTGCAGGAAAGAGCTGCCATTTACCAGCAGGCTGTGATGGCTCTGACACGGTCTGCAGGACCGGCTCCGAGGCTTGCTCTGCCCCGGGGGCTCGCACAGAAATAAGATTACTGGCAATAACTGCTTCAACTGCTTTGAATAACAGACACAACTCAGAGAGCATAAAATTAACATAAACACAGCATCAGTGTGTTCCCTCGGCGGATAGGAGACAGGCAGGATATGGAAAATTGACTGAAATGGGGTCAGGCGCTGCTGAAATCGGAAAGGCAGGAAGCTCTGCCGAGCTGAGGGATGGAGGTGCTGCTGACAAATAAATAAATAATAATAAAAAAAGGATAGCCATGGAGTTTTAATGATAACACATTCGGAGGGGTGGGTATTACAAATGCGGCATCGATGGCAGAACACCCAAAATGCTGGATTTCCAGGGAAATTACTCTTCACCCTCCTTTGGCTTTTTCACTCCTGATTGGAAGGAGGGAGGGGGAAGGAATAACAATAATGATAACAGAAATAATGGCAATTTCCTGTAGCAAATTTCCTGGCTTTTTATTTTCATGGGGGAAAGGTGAGAAAAGATGAAGGGAGGCCACAGGGTGATAATTTGAGGAGGATGGCCTAGATTTGTTAATGAGTGGTGTCAAGTATTTTGCAGCACTCCTATCTCATTTTATTTATCAAATATTAAAATGGGAGACGCTTCCTGACACACTCAATAAAGAAGTACATAAAGAGGGAAAGGCACAGTAGCTCTGATTTTGCAGTTTTTATAATGAGATATTGCAGATACCACTTGGAACAGAGTTACCCGTGGAGCTCTGGATTTCCAGGCCCTCAGACTTGTTCATGCAGAGAGGAGGAACCAGCACATGTTTATAATCAGGAGTTCCTCAGCAACCCAAAGTACTGAAAAAGACCCATAGTGAGTGTGTTTATCTCGGAACCAGCATGAGATTCGGGATATTGTTTTCAAAGCAACCTCCCCTCCTTTGAAGAAGAAATGCCAGGGGAGGGTAATCCACACCGGTGGAGCTTAGGTGGTTTTCACTCAAGAAAGAAAATGTTTAGGACTCTGTTCCTGCTTCCCACTGTTGGGAGTTTGTCCTTCAGATGAAATGGGGACTCTCTCCGAATCTCAGCATAACAATCCTTTATCCAGTCAAATGACAAAGCAGAGCCTGAGACCCACATTCAGGAAAGATTTCACCCATAGGTACTTCAGACTGGCAAAATTCCACATTTAAACCACCTTTAGCCAATGATGAAGAAAATAAAATAAAAAAAAAAATCTCCAAATTTGTCAAAGATGATTTGGGAAGTTTTTTTAATCTTCCTTTCTCTCTTTCTTTTGTTCTCTTTCTCCATCCTTCTCCCTCTCCCTTGCAGAAGCTTTTCCAAGGCCTTGGTAGGGAGCATTGGGTGTTGTCAAATATAAATATTTGTCTGAAAAATTATTTGTTGATGGTCAGGAATATTACATGAGATTTTCAATGTCACAAGTGAAGGGGAACACCCACAGGTGTGTGCTAACTTTAGCAAACCACCTTCCAGACAATAAACAGTGCTGAGAGATAAAGAAGGAGCCTGGCTGAGAGCAAAGCATGGCATAATTTTTTTTTAATATTATTATTT
>VYXD01016010.1:227894-246560 GCA_013397195.1 Hylia prasina
TATTTTATTTTATTTTATTTTATTTTTTTCCTGAGGTTTGTAGTCACTTGTGTGAGGAAATTAGGTCTAGACAACTGTGGAGTGAGTTTTAACATTCTTGCCATAATTTCATTATCATCATTATTATTATTATTACTACCATTTTCCTTTATCATTTTCTGATATTGAAATAGGGTCAGAGAAGACTCTGAGAAAAAAGTACTGCCAGCCCAGCCAGCAGTTGCCTTTAAAAAAATTAAAATCCTGCCATTGTGAGGTTTCAAGGCCAACAAAATTTATGAGCAAGCTTTGGATGTGAAAGGAACCCTTGACAGTGTGCCCTTGTCTGTAAAAATAAGCGCCAGTGACCCTACGTCCCTTGCTGGTAGATCCAGAGGAAAGGGCAAGTTTCAAAAGGCCCGGGAAGCTAAACCACTTTTTGCCCCTTAAAGGTGGTCCTTTCAGGTCAGAGGGAAGCGACGTGGGTGTGGAGCACTGCTCTAGCACGCCTGGGGACAAATAAAGGACTTTGTTCTCCCCAAGGCATCAATCCAGCGTCTCTCACCAGCACCACATTCGTTAAACAAATAAGCAGATGAATGTACCAGAAGAACATGCAAGGAAAAACAAATCAGACTTATAAAACAGCTTGGAGTCCAGCCATGATTTTTCTATGGAAAAAAAAAAAAAAACCACCCTTAATTCCAGTCTCCTTCTCACAAAGGACCTTTTTCTCTCTTTCTGTTGGGGTTAAACAGCATTTAATTGATTTATTCAGTAATATAATTGATTGTGATGACAGTGGCAGGACTAAGCCCTCAAAGACTGCAGCTTGCTGGCACATCATAGTCCTCATTCATGAGTTTGACTGCAGCTCCTGTTTGGACGCAGAGTAGCCGTAGGCTCCCTCCATAATCCGTGGGAAAGGATTGGCTTCTCCAGAGAGTGGTGCACCACTGGCCTGGGCTCAATTGCTCCCTGACAGCATCTTTCAGAGTGACTGTAACTGGGATTGTGGATACCAGTCAAGTTTATTGGTAGAAATACAGCCTTAGAGGTCAAAACTCTTGTTGTCTCTTGGCTCCTTCTCGGTCTCCACTTGATAGTCTCTGCTATAGAACATGGATGGAAATACGGATCAAAAGCTTTGCAAATCTGATTGTTATTGTTTGGTTGTTTTTTTTTCACAGAATCATGGAATGATTTGGGTTGGAAGGGACCTTAAAGATTATCTCATTCCACCCTCCTGCCATGGGCAGGGACACCTTCCACTAGCCCAGGGTGCTCCAAGCCCCGTCCAACCTGGCCTTGGACACTTCCAGGGATCCAGGGGCAGCTGCAGCTTCTGTGGGCACCCTGTGCCAGGGCCTCACCACCCTCACAGGGAAGAATATCCAACCTAAATCTATCCTTCATCAGCTTAAAGGTCTTTGATGGGTTGTGGCTTTAGCTAACCAAATCCTGGTCAGCTACAAAGGTTTGTAACTTTTACAATCATCATCATTGCATTGAAGCCTCATGTATATAAATCCAAATTTGAAGGATTTGGCTGTAAACTAGACCCCAAGTGAGATGATTAAAAAGATGTTAAAAATGGTGTCACCCATTTTCAGAAATTATCTAAATGTTGAAGTTCATCTCTCTCTGCTTCCATCTGCCCGTTTCGCCCACAGTGGCCATTTTATTTGTGTTCTTTCCTTATTCCAATAGAAAATAAGTACACAGCTTAAAAATTTTAAATTTTCACAGAAAGATTTATTTTAATGAAAATATCATATAATAAACTTCTGTTCTCTGTTACCAGGCAGCTTCAAGTAGGAGCAAGATTTTTTAGTCTCTAGTCCTCCAAATATGATCTAATTTTACTTGGGACTGTCAAATAAGATTAAGAAACCTTAAGGTTAAGAAACTAAATAAAAGATTGAAATTCCTTTAAAAGATCACTGAAAATATACATTTGTTGAAATATTATGAGATTTCTATAAACATTTTTAGAAGCTGTTAATGTCACTCTTTCTATCAATTACATTCGAGTAAGAATCCAATACTGATTCAAATAAGACTGACCAAACATTCTTAATTTTGGGTGAACAATAAGGTGTCAGTCCTAGAGAGACTTATTTGCCTGTCTTTTCAGCTCTCTTGACCACAAATATACACTATATAAGGCCATACATATATTTTTTCCAAGACTAGAAACTCAATTTGCTTTTTGTTTGGTCCCCACATTTCCATGTGCTGAAATTAGTTGAGATCTGCAGGAGTGTTTAAGAACTTTTCACTTAAACTGTAGCTCTGGAAAAAGAAAATTTTTAAAAAATACACTTTTAATTGGATGAGTACCATGGGAAAAAGAAATAAATTAGCCCACTGGTCTCCTGAATGTTGTTTTGAATATAAATGAAGTAAATAAAAGTATTTTCCCCATTCACAGGAATATTTGGATGCTAAACACAGCCGTGAAAGGAAGTTGCAACAAGGTGGGGGTTGGACTTTTCTTCCAGGAAACAATTGACAGGACAAGAAGGAATAGCCTCAAGCTGCACCAGGGGAGGTTCATGTTGGACATCAGGAAGAATTTTTTCATGGAAAGAGTTGTTTGGGATTGGAAAAGGCTGCCCATGGATGTGGTGGAGTCACTGTCCCTGGAGCTGCCCAAGGAATGACTGGATGTGGCACTCAGTGCTCTGGGCTGGTGACAAGGTGGGGATTGGTCACAGGCTGGTCTCGATGGTCTTGGAGGTCATTTCCAGCCTAAACTATTATGTGATTCTATGATTAAACCAAAAATTGTTGACATCCTCACAAACATGTGCTGGAAAGGAAACTTCCATTGTTATGGTACAATGCCATTTAATGCCAAATTTCCAACGATCTGATTAATTCCCTCAAATGTCTGCTAACCTTCCTTCATTCAATTTTCCCTGCTATGAATGACACCAGCTGCTTGCTGATGAGCAGCTTGGTGTGAAACAGAGGCTCATAATCAGGGGGTACTTGGCCAAGATACCCAAATCAACACCTTCTTAATTATTCTTAGTCCTGATGAGGGTAAACTCAAGCCCTGGTTCCACCTATGTTTGTGAGAGATCCACAGCTTTGGAAACAGATTTAGCTTTATTGGATTTATGTCTTGTATCAGGCAGGTAATGAGCCATCGGGTGTCACAATTATTCAATTTATAATTTAATCTCTAGAACCAAAGTCTCTGGAAATATAAGTTACCTATTCCTTGTTTAGAAATCAGTTTAAGTGGGGCAAGGCATGAGAATCCGATGAGACAGCTGTAGCACAGACACAAATAAAGAGTTATTTGGATTATTTAAGCAATATTGAATGTCCATCAAAAAAAAGGAAATCAACAACTCTAACAGGAACTGAATGTAACCCATCATCATAAAGTGAAAGGGAAGTAGCACTAGTTTATCCATTGTTTACCAAACTTTTTATTTCTATTTTGGCTCCAATAAGTTCCATTCTCTCCATTGAATACACATAGGCTCATTTTCCATGTATCAAATGATGAATATGTCCCACTGAAAATTTCCCAATGTTCTCAATTCTGACATTTTTTATATCATTGCTAACTTTTCTAGAAAATTCAGTCATCAGCATTTTCCTAAGTTTGTTCTATTGCCTATCCATTACACACTTCTAGAGATCTGCTAAAATCAAGTGAGAAGTGAAAGTTCTTGGACAAGACAACAGATCCCTTTTTAAAATATGTATCAAAAATGGATTAGAAAAATTTCTCTGAGAAAGTGTCTATTTCTTTCCATTGACCATAAAGAGATGCTGGAGAAGAAATTTGGTCTGACATCCTAATTTTTAACACAAACTAAAGTGAATCAAGTTTAATGCCATCACTCATTTATGTCTGAATATCTTTTGTTCTTCCACCATCACTGCACTGCTCTGCCACTTGTGGAAAAAACAAGGAATGGAGCCCAAGGCAACAAAAAACACCACTTGCTTTCTTTGGTATTAAAGGTGGTAACTCTAAGGTTGTCAAGTGATTGATCAAGTGAATAAAAAACAGAACAAAGTTAAGTACAGTACATTTTCATTGTTCTTGTTCACTTTATTGCTAAATTTCCTGGCTCTGTGATGATTTTGTCGAGACCTGAACTGGTTCTTTCTGTATGCAGAGATATTCACTCCTGCTGAGGCTCTTACCTATTTTATTATTTATTTTCTAGTAATTAGTCTGAACCACTGACTCAAACAGAACTAGCCAAGTGAAAAAGAAAATATAACAAAGTCCCCCAATATGTTGCCTTGGCCTGGGGCGATCGGCAGCTGACGGCTAATGGGACAGATGATGCTCCTCTGCTCAGTTCATCCATTTAGCTGCTTGTTTAAGACACAAGAATTTCTCTGCGCCTTGACCCACACTTTGACATTTGAAACTTTCACATGTATCTTGGTCAAGCTGGACAGATATTTTTTCCTGACCTTTGGAAAGACCAATTTTTTTTAACCTAAACTTCAAATCTGAAGTATTTTGCTTTGCAAATAAAGACATGACAGGTATTTCAAAATTAAGATGTGCTTTCCTCTCTTTCTACAGTGGTTAAGGGATATCTGCATCTCTGAATATATTGCAAGCTCCTCTCCTGGGAGAGCAAAAAGTGAAAATGTCAGTTGCATCACCAGCGAATGTGGGAGATGCAGCATGGATTAGAGAAGGAGGAGAGAGAAACCTAAATTGTGTAAGGGATGATATCATGTATTAATAAGACTTTACAAACTAAATTAGCTGGGGAGAGGGAGGAAGAATAAGACTCTGCAACCAGGTAGCCACCAGATAAAGGCAACTGCAGTTGCCTCTGGTCTCAAGTTTTTCTCTCCTGGGACAGATGTGAATCACAGGTCACACAATTTGCCTGTTGGAGACACCTGTGTCCTCTCTGGGACTGAGCTGAGATCAGATGGCTGAGTTTAAGGCAGAAAAAACCAAGATGACATTAATCCGAGCCTTCGTTTGTTAGTTCTATCAAAACGGGGAAATGATCCATAATCTGGGGCCATAGATGTCTGGAAATTTAACAGTGGGTAGTTAAAATCACTGAATGAAAAAAAATGGGGATGCTCCCTTAAGCTCCTGGTTTACCAAAGGCTTTACACACTGGAAGATATTCCACTCCTATTGCTTATCTAAATTATAGTTTAGTGTAACTATTAGGAGGTGGTTTATATGTACAACTTCAAGGCACAGAGCTTTTTCAAACACATCAGATGTCCTCACTGCACATGTCACGTGTCCCACCTATTTTTTTTTCCTACTCTCTGCCCTCTGGTACATGTCAGTGCTGCTCCCGAGGTCAAACAGAGTGAGAATCTGATGGCAGGAATCAACACTGATTTCCACATTGGCTGTGTTTATTTCTGTTCATTCCCTCGGGGACTTTGAGGTTTGTCTGTTTTGTTTTCTTCTCATTTTCTTCCAAGGAATTTTGCTGCTGCCTGTAAGGGAGACAATCCAGCTTTGCTGGGCAAAGGGGAGTTTGGGGGCTCCCTGGAAATGTTGAAAACTCTTTGCACTCCTGAATATTTGCCTAAGAAAATTCAGATTACACAGCGGAATGTTGGCTGTGCAAAAGGATTTGCACCTTTCAGGTACCAAATACCTTCCCACTCTCCCTTCCAGAGCTCCAATGCACAAACTCTTCCCCTACAAGGCAGAAACTGGGCTTAGAAAGAAATCTAATCCACAGGAACCAGTGTCAGGAGCCCAATAAATCACCAGGATCTGCTCATAATCCATAAAATGGTGTAGACTATCTCATAACTGTGCCTCTAGTACGAGATTCTCTTTTTGTTCCTCCAAACTCCTTCTTTATCCTCCAGTCTCCCCTTTAGACAGGAAAACCCCAGGCTTCTGAGAGGAGATGCTGCTGAAAGAAAAAAATGTAACTGGACTACTCATCCCCTTTTGAAATTAATGAGGCCAATAAATCAAAACCACCACCAATGCTGATGTGTCTGACAAAATTAGTAGGAAGGACATGCAGTGACTGATATTATAGACGATAAAATAACAAAATGGGTTGGAAGGGACTTTAAAGATCACGTAGATTTAATTCCCTGCCATAGCCAGGGACACTTTCCATAGACCAGTTTACTCCAAACTTCATCCAACCTGGCCTTGAACACTTCCAGGGATGGAGCAGCCACAGCTGCTCTAGGAAACCTGTGCCAGTGACTCTCCACACTCATCATATAATTTCTTATTTATCTCCAATCTAAACCCACTGTTTTTCATTTTTAAACCACCATTGTCCTACCACTACAGACACTGCAAATTAATTCTCAATCTCTATATTGTTTTCAGATCTACTCCACCTTCACTAACTGTATGCCCATCTCATTTAATGATGCTGCAATTCCAGTGTAGGTGTCCACAACTAATCCTAAAAAAGGCAGTCAACTCTTGACAGTGACCCCAGTTGGTGGTTTAAACCCAGAAACATCTGAAATCAGCAGCAAAGTATGAAAAACCCTGCTTCTAAAATCTGATCTCTCAAGAAAAATGGGCTGGATTAAAGGTTTTTACTTATTGTCTGCCAGTTGTTTTTTTTTTTCTCTGCTTGAAAGATGGGTAAAAGGATGGGATTTACTCCTTAATCACTAAACTCAGTGAAGCTGTTTGCACCCCTGTCTCCTGCCCTTCCTCCCTCTGAATCTTCACTGTCCATCACTTTCCCCAGACCAAGCTCTCAAATTATCTTTTATTTGCCCAGCTTTGCCACCTCTTATTCTCATCCAAAACTTTGCCTTGCAGAGTTCCTGGGACAGCTTTTTGTTTTGATTTTCTTCCTCCTCCTTTTCCTGTTTTTTAGTGTAAACTGAACGGCTGAAGCCAGAGCAAAATCATCATTTTTTTGAGATTGTCACCTGAGATCACCTTTCTGCCTGCAAACTCTCATGTTACCTGGCAAGAACAGGTTCTGATTTTTGCTGCTGGATTAAATGTACTGTAACTGCTGCCACCAACAGGACATTTAACAAAAATAGACATTTTTCCACCCACTGCTCTAACAGCTCGGTCTCAGAAAGAGAAAATGAACAGATTAGAATTTTCATTCTACTATCAGTTTATTTGCTGTAACAAGCTCCCTTCTGTACTGTCTCTCTCACAACTGTCCCTCCAGATGATCCAAGTGGAACGTGCAGCTTTTTCTCATCCAGATTGCAAGAGGCATCTGAAACCTTCCATAAAATATGTCCCTTTTATACAACACACAAGGAAAAATAACAATGTTAAGAGAAAGGAGAAAGAAAGAAAACATAATAAATACTTTCAACTGAATCATTGATGACTATGACTTAAAGTCACTATTTTTAGTGAAGAAGTTCAGCAGTAAAATCTCTTTCCCAGTGTTGAAAAAAAAAGCTGTTTTGTGCCTGCAAGTCCTTCTGCTGCCTGATTATTGATTTTCCAAAAGTGGCTGCCTCAAAGTGAGAATTCTATCAGGAGTTCACAAGTTGCAGCACCGTGTTAGTACAAAGTGCTGAACATTGTTTTTCACATGCTATAGGATTCTTATGTGCCATAGTCTAAGTTTATCCACAAAAGTTTAAATGGTTTTTTTGTTGTCTCAAAAAGAGAATTTCCAGGGAAAAATAAAGCTAAGAAATCCTTTTTTCCTATAAAACTGAGATGCAAAAAAGCAAATTTCCTATTTTTTTTTCTAAAAAGCATAAAGAATAAAAGGAAAAAGAAATATTTAAGAAATCATAAGAAATCATGAAGAAATGAAATTGAAATAAAAACACTGACTTAATTGAAGCTTTATACAAGAAGAAAATGATTCTGTCAGTGTACTACTTTGGAGAATACATCCAAACTCTTTCTTGTACTAATAAAAACCAGAATATTATGACTCTTAAAAGTCAGTTTGATTTTCTTTTTTGTTTCTTTGCTTTTAGCACTTACTTGTCTCACTGTATTTAGTTCCACACAAGCTACACTGCGGAGCTTCACTGTGACTCTGGCTGGTTTTCAGGGTTCCAATTAGCCCCAGATCCGTTGAAATTCAAAGCCCTTCCAAGTAAGGTGAAGGCATGTTTATTTATATTTTGGAAGGAATTTTTCCTATAAAAATTGCTAGAACCTAAATTGCTCTGCCATGTTGTCATTTAATTTTGTGGAGGAGAATTTAATGGGGGATTTGGATACCTCACAGTTCAATTTGCATGTCGTTGGGATTAAGGAAATTATTGTGAGGGAAGTCAGGATGAGGGTGTAGAGCACAACAGATAATCTAGAATGATTCTTTATTTAATTCTGGAACAACAGTGCTGAAACAAGGCACTATTGTGGAGTTGCCTTTGGACTGAAGCCTATTTCGTTCAATTTCCATGTACAGGGAAATTGCTCCCAACTCCCTCAGGCAGCTTTGCAGATCTGCTCAGGGATACTGAGGAAAATTAATCTGAATTAATTTTAGAAGTGGATTAGTTCAACTAAATTAAAACACCGTGTGGACTCTCTCATTCAGAATTAAAGTGGCTTTAATTCAGTTTTGCTTCATTCAGTTTAACATTGGGTGAAACAACAAAGTTTAGGCTCCTTTAGATTGATGTGCGGATGATTGCCATTTAAATTCCCACATTCAATTATTTTGGAATTACTGACTGTCCCTCCATACACAATAATTTCGTGTCCATGACGGGTAGGACATGGGGCACAAGGATCTCTGCCCACAGATGGGACGTGGGCAGTGAGGTGGATTCCTTTCCCACTCCAGCTTCTCCCAGCCTCTGCTCAGGAGGAACCTGCAGGAAGGACCTCACAGCCCTGTTGTATATTCAGTTCTAGGCTTTCCTCCCAGCCTGGTTAGTGGAATGGTTTAGGAATGGTGACAGTGTGAAATGGAATAAATTGTCAAACTTTTTTTGTTAGAAGAATAGTTACAGCTTCCAAGTCACTTGTGGCATGAGCTGCATTTGCAGTGTTGGCTTTCTATGCCATCACAATTCTCCAGAGCCTCCTGCTCCTCTCACATCTTCATAGGAATCCATTATATTTTAAAAATATGGACTATTTTAATCAGAGAACGCAGCAAAAAGGAAAACTTATGCTCATATTCAAATACCTTGGGAACATGAACAGACCTGTTTTCTCATGGACAAATTCCCCACTTTGTAGATGTGAGAGACCACATTCATGTTGATGGTGGGGTATTGCTGATACATGTCAACAAGAAAATAGGGCAAATCAACTAAAAAAATCCTGACTCACATTAAATCAATTAAAGGTATTCTCCATCTGGTTCTACCCAAGGGGTTTGTACTGATTTAACTAAATTGGTTTCTAAACTGATTTAGTTAAATTGGTGCATAAACTGTGGATAGAACAGCCAGAAGAAAGTACAAAAGACTCTAAGTAAGTCAAACAAACCCAAGTGAGGATAAGAGGTGCAGTGAAATAGTTGAGGACGAGATTAAGTGGCAGCATAACCTTTAGGGGTTTTGTGGAAGGATTCTGAGCAGAGCTGCAAATCTGACAAAGATGTGAACATCTGTCTCTGCCAACAATGGCTGTCAGCCCTAAGGCACTGGGAGGTGCAGAACTGAACTGGGAAATCTGAGGAACAAGCTCAGAAACATCCAAAGTGGTGGACTGAAGATGCTAAGGTACCAGGAGCTTCATCCAGGCAGTGCTGGCCTACAGAAAACAAACAAAAAAAAAGAGATAGTAACGGAGGTGTATAAATCATAGAATCACAGGATGGTTTGGGCTGAAAGGGACCTTAAGGATCATCTCACTCCAACCCCTCTGCCATGGACAGAGACACCTTCCACTATCCCAGGTTGCTCCAAGCCACGTCCAACCTGGCCTTCAACACTTCCAGGGATCCTGGGGCAGCCACAGCTTCTCTGGGAAACCTGTGCCAGGCCCTCATCATGCTCATAAGGAATAATTTCTTCCTAAAATCCAATGAAAATCTACCCTCTTTCAGCTTAAAGCTTTTAAGTGGCTGTGTTTGAGGAAGGTGGTTAAGAAATGTACAGTTGCAGATGTCACAGGCGACAGAGAAAAGGTAAAGGCAAGAGCTATTCCTGCCTGAACTTTAGTACAAGGAGGTAATCTCATGGCTAAAACTATTCCTAGACAAAGTTTGGATCCTGGAATTGCTGCTGATTCCTCTTATCAGGCAGTAAAGAGATCATCTCATGCACCTGCATGAGCGCATCTGCAATGGTCATCACCATGGTGGAGATGGAGCTGCTGCCAGCATAGCTCAGACAAGGGAACTGAGCCCTTCTTAGCAAATCTCTGGATTTATTTTAGGAGCTAGCATTGGCTATGAACTATTTCCCTGGCTGTGGTAGGTTGGTTGGAACTAGATGATCTTCAAGGACCCTTCCAACACAAGCCATTCCGAGATTCAGTGATTCCCAGTGGGCAGTATGGGTGTGATGACATTATCCTGAAGGCCTAAGATTTTAATCACAGTCACGTCCAGACAACGCCAAATGGCTCCAGAGCAGTGAGTATCCTGGAAAAGTTTTATTTACTAGTACAGGTGTGGCCTTTGTGACTTCTGTAAATTTAAATTGGAGACATCTTGCATGTATTTTGTGTACATGTGCCATTTGAGGGAGAGCCGGTTGTAGATATTTAGAATGTCCAAGATCTGTTACATTAATTTTGGCTCCCTGTCCTTTCACATGAAGGAAAGAATCAATCACAGATCCTATGAACAAAATTTACAGGGTGTTTTCTTATGTTATGTTATCTATCTTACTTAAGCAAGAGATGAAGTTATTAAGATCATGTATCATTAACTTGTGGAACTGCTTCACCAAATCACCCTTGGGTTTAGAATTCCAGCTGCAATAAGTGCCAGCCTTCTCTATTTCTTTTCATGACTATTCTGATTATAATTTCCCTGAGTGCAAGCCTGATTTTCACACAAGTTTTGGAAAACACTAAGGACATCATCAGGGTTTATGATGATAGGACAGAGAGGAATTATGCACAGCAAGAAACTTCCTGATGTTTCCTGATGTTTTGAGGTTGCAGTCACATGACTAACACTTCATTTTCTGTCCAACCCCCATAAGTTTTTAGTTGGCACGCTGCAAAGACCCATGAACAAGTTTGGGTCTTCCTGCTTCCCATGCAAGCCAACTTCTTTCAATCCAGTGTGCTGGACACACACAGTGCTAAGACCAGTCATAAATGACATGGTATCTGGTATGGGGCTGTGTTTTGGGTTTGTGACCTAAGCAGTGCTTAGGAACTAAAACTGCTGAGCAGCACCTTCAACAGGATCAACACTGCACCTCAGACTGCTGCACCAGTGGGTAGTCAGGGTGTGCAAAAGAATTTGGGAAGGGACACAACTGGGACAGCTGACCCTGACTGACCCAATATTCCAGACCAGATTGGTGCCATGCTCAGCAATAAAGTCTGGGTGGAGAAGGAGGGAGGGTGGAGGATGTTCAGAATTGTGGTGTTTGTCCTTCCAAGTAAAAGTTACAGGTGATAGAACCCAGCTTCCCTGGAAATGGCTGAACATCTCCCTGTGGATGAGAAGTGTGAAAAAATTCCTTGTTTTGCTTTGCTTGTGAGCAAAGTCTTTGCTTTTGACTGCCTTTACCTCAACCCAGGAGTTTTCTCACTTTCACTCACTCTTTGGGACTATCAGCTGGATGCCAGCTGGAGTGGGCTGAGGCAGCACAAATGGCCTTATAAAGAGACAATTACAAACTTACTGACTCACTGTAGTCCAATAAGACCAATATGAAGTTGAAAGAGCAGTTCGGTTTATCCCAAAATACACGCTGGGAAACTGAACTACCCTCCTGTCTCTGCTGCCTAACTGCAGGTTGAGGTTGTCCTTACAGACTGCCAGCTGTCTCCTGAGCAGGGTAGAGGTGTCCCTTAACTCCCGTGTTGTGTCTTCTGGGCCCATGACCATATCTGTCAGATATTTAAAATGGCATTATATAAGTAACTACAAAGGCAGTTGAATTCCATTTGTGGAATTCCATTGGGATTTCCATTGACTGGAATGGGAGCTTCAGCACACAGATCATATCCATGCACCTGTGCTGGTGTGTATGTATTTAAATGTAGATGTTTGGACCCAGAGCTGAATCTCACTTCTTGTGTGATATCTGAAAAGTTGATTAATCCCTATGAATTCTTGTTGCCTAATAATAACATGGAGATGATATTCTCATAAATTCATTTCCTTACACTCTGTCAGGTACCGGATCTTTTTCCTCAGGCCACTGCCCAACAAAGCCTTAGGCAACAGGCTTTATTCTCATGTATATTTTTTACCTCTTACTGTGAAAAAAATAGAGTCCCAGTCCTTGAGTCATGGATTTCTAAAGCCTTTTTCATTCATGCCTAGGCTATCACAGCAGAGCTTCTGGGCAGAGAAGAAGGGGGCAAATATGATCTGAGATGTGACCATAACACACAGACAGTCTGTGAAGCCTCTTGGAGAGATCCAAACATCAAAAATACTTGGGAAATACTTGCTTTCAGTTCCAGAACTGGTTTCTACTGCTGCTGTTCCTCCTGATCAGGATGTAGGGTATATAAAAGTGATGATATGCATCATCTATAGGCCAGAGTATTTAAGCCTTGTCCCAGCAACAGACCCCCAGCAGCAGGAACTCCTTCCAGCCTCCATATCCTTGGCACTGACAGAGGACTCTGCTTTCTGTCAGTGTATTTGTGCAGTGACACATATTCTCTAGTGATTAGATTAACGTTGGCAAAGGCAATATGAAAAACCCACACAGATTACCACTGTCACCCGCAGTAATTACATTTATTCATTTCCATTTAGCCAAGTTTTTACAAGCTGAGCAAGGGGCCAAATAAGCAATAAACACAGAGGCAAGAAATTAAAATGCTGATCCGTTCACTGTGAAAACAATCAAACTATCATCTTTCTTTAGGCAGCTCATTCATCATCCAAGAGGGCCACAGTGTGCTGATATGGAAGGCTGGAAATCTAATGTTATTACATGTAAATTCACTAACATGAAATTACTGCCCCTGATGTGATTTTACTAATAAATTAGTTCATTTCTACCTTTTTGCAAGAGACTTTAGGGACCATGGAGAATTGTACATGAGTCTTATAATCTCGCCTGCTTTATTTCAAGTGAGCAGACAGTTTAGTTCCTCCCTCCAACACCATCCCCTACTTCACCCTGTGGCTCTTGCCTTGGCACTGTTTCATTAGGGGATAAATTGACAGTCATATTTTTACTGTCTTGGGGCCAGTTTATTGCCTTGGGTCCAGGAGAAGCAGCAGAGCATGGAGGTTTCCTGGTGTTGCATTTTACTGCTGTGACACTGACTGGGAGAAGCAATTACTGTAGAATCATGTAATGGTTTGGGTTGGAAGGGACGTTTAAGGGTCATCTGGTCCAATCCCCTGGCATGGGCAGGGACACCTTCCACTAGACCGAGTTACTTAGAACTTCCAACCTGACTAATGTTTCCAGAGATAGAGCATCCAACACCTCTCTGGGCAACCTGTGCCAAAGCTTCAGCACCCTCATTGAATTTTTCTTCATATCTAGGCTAAATCAACTCTGATTTAGCTTAAAACCATCACTCCTTTTCCTTGCACAACATACCCTGTGAAAATTTCTCCGGTTATTTCCTGGAAGGTCACGGCTCTGCACTAGTTGCACGTGTAGATGTGGCACTTGGGTCGTTGCTTAGTGGTGGACCTGGCAGTGCTGGTTAATGGTTGGACTTGATAATCTTAGAGGTCTTTTATAATTAATTATATACATTAATAATTCTAAGACTCAGCAGTGAAAACTCACCTGACGGTGCTCATGAGATCCACCTGGAGCAAATCCACCTATCAAAATTCCAGTTTTACACTGAACAACTTTCAAGACCAGTGACTAGATCATCATGTTTAAGCTTTTTAGATTCCATGGACCTGTATCAAATTGCAATTTGTTTATTTATTTTTCTATATTTATATATTTTCTACGTATTTATTTATAATATATGTGGGAATTTATAGCATTGAAGGGGGAAGAGACTGTTTCAAAAGCAGCTGGCAGTTAGGAAGTCCCACATTTGTTGTGTTTTCATTCACATTGAGTGATGGACTTATTTAATTTTTTCTTTTTCTTACCCATTTCATCTCTGCCTTGCGTGTTTAGCATCAAGGGCCCATCTTTATTTCCTTACATGTGTTTTAACGTTCTTTGGTTTAAGAAAACCCTGAAGAGGATTTGTTTTCACCATCTCTACCATATAAATACAGTTATTTATCAGTTATAATACAGGTGTCAAATAATTACATGCTTAAGCTTGATCTGGTTCAGTATTTCCTTTAGCCAGTGGGAAGAAATAAAACATTTTAAGAGGGAAATTTTGAAGCAGATTACTGTTTGGGAGTGCCTAAAATAATAATATGTATCAGTATATATAACTATATATAACTATATACAACTATATATAACTATATATAACAATATATATATATATATGAGAGGTTGGAGTGCCCTTTTGCTGTAACTCTTGATTATCTCCACTTAATGTATTTCTGTTCACCAAAATTCATTGGTTCATTTAGCCTCTGCATGCACAAACAGGGTTTTTTTCAAACCAGAAGCTAATCTCTGGAAGTGTTCCTGGTATTTTCCGCCTACAAATGGGAATGGGAATAAACCAGACCAAACTGAAATACCCTAGGAATGGCTACAGCATTCGGTGTTGGGAATTCAGCTTGAATTGATTCAGTCTACGAATCAAATCCTGTGTGCCCAGACTATAAAGTAACAGGGACATTGCCCATGTTTTCCTTCTGACTCAAGAAGTTGTCTAATGCTTACTCTGAATTTTGAGATTCCTGAGAAATGTCAACTGAACTTCCCTTTAGGAAGTGAATTTTATTTCTGGGTCAACACTTTGACATAATATTAACATGTGCAAAGTGATCTCAGGACAAACAAAAACATAATATTTTATTCCTATTGTGAGGAGTGCAGCCACTGTAAATAACTTCTGACTGAAAAGCCATTATTTCATTAAGGAAACAACTAAAATTCCCAATAGTCTTTCTACCCAGTAAGCAGACTATCTGTAAATCAGCCAAATTTGCTGTCAATACAGATGAGCTGTTGACAAGTTTAGGAGTTTGTCTTATCTCAATCTTCTTAAAAATGAAATTATACAGTCAGGACCTCAATATATTTGGAGTTTTTGTCCAGATCACTGAGATTTACCTACCTATCAAGGCTGAATGGGTTGAGATGACAAAAGTGTGGACAGACATCAGGGCAAGGGCTGTGGTGTAGCAAGGAACATTATTCTGTCCTCATCTACTCTGAAGCCAATTAGAGGCTTGTTCCAGCCAGGCCTTCAGACTTTCATAAGAATTGAAATAGCATTAAAAGAGATTTCAGGCTTATAAAAGACCCCAAGCATCCTGTTAGCACCAAAGTGGGACATGAATTCAAACAGGAGCTCAGGAGACCAATCCACTGCTGGCGAATCAAAGACTGGCAGACATCAGGGACATCTAACCACCCTTCTCATCCTCAGACCAGTCTCCAAACTAGCCTTGGAAGTGTAATCCAGGCAAATTCTGGACTGGGTTGAGCAGCACTGACATGCTTTCCCCATCTGCTGGAAAACTTTGGGTCCTGCTGACTCAAATGCTGGGATAGCTGCTGGTCCATCCCCAATTCCCCATTTGGAGATGTTATAGCTGAGTTGATGGACATGCCACAAATGTGATCACACTCATCCCACTTAACCTTAGGTACCAGAGAGCCCTGCCAGACCTTTAGCTGAAGACTAAAAGTGGGTGTCAGAAGCTGCAAGGCACCCTCAGCTGTCTGTCCCATCCGTTTAACAGAGAATTCCCGTTCCAAAGGAATGGACATTGGATTCTCTTAGGCCCTCTGCAGTTCACATTGTGCACATTAAGCAAAGCTTGTGCCACGTAAACTGAACACTTTGTGATAATAGAGTGACCTAGGATTAGATTCCAGGGAGGATGTGCTCCAAGACAGGATCAGGTATCCCTGTGTTGAAAACATCAGCCTCTCTCAGAGGGCAGGAGAGATGTTCAGGCATGTAACAACCTCAGTTTTCCATTTCTAGTCTGTAGCCAGAGTCCATGAGAACATTCAGTGATGACAAGGCCTGAAAACATGGATGAGGCTGGAGTTTATCTGTACTGAGCTCAGGAGAACCTTGGTCCTAAATTCCAAATACTCAATCAGGGCATCTGGGAGAGAGTGAGCTTGCAAAAATGGGATAGGAGATTAAGTCACTGGTTCAATGTCCTGTACGTTCTAAGTGGTGAAGCCAAAACTGACTCCAGGCTTTTTGACATCCCATTCTTTGCTGTATTAATTAGATCATGGTGCCTTGCTGGGGAAAATCTCAACATTCTCATCCTGCTTTGGCCCAAAATGATCAAACACCACTCAATGCCAATCAAGCCTTGTGAGGTATTAAGAGGAAGCTGCATAAAAGTGTCAAGAGATGCTGTGTTTGCTTTTCTTTATCCCTGGGATAAATCCAGGAGCCTCTCCTTTGCTGATTTTGTGTTATGCATTTGAAAGTGTTGTTGGAGCAGATCAAAACCCGAGGAAGCGAGAGGGGTATTGTTTTGTGCGAGGGTGTTTTGAAGCCTCGGGTTGCTTATACAGCAAAATAAAGCAGTGCTGGCTTCTTTCTTTTCTTGCAAAGATCCTTTAGGAATTAATCTGGCAATTCCAGCACCAGAGAAGGGCTCTTCCTTTGCTAATCACCTGGCTTTATTCGGCTCTGAAACTCACTGGAAGCTCCCAGTGTGTGCATTAACCAAAGGTACAGGATTATGTTTGTTTAATAATACAGTGGTGTCTTGCTGAACAACTGTAATTTCCATGTACTTATTGATCTTAATTTATAATGCCATTAGCTTTCTAAACTGCCATTAACTAATGATAGGCTCTGTAGGCTTAACAGCTCTTTCAAATCAGTTGCTGACAAGTGGGCCCCAGAAGCATTTGTCAAAAGGGTAATGGATCCCTATCAGAGTGGCAATAAATTAGGTTATAGTCTTATCAAATTAAACAATGGATGAAGGAAAATTAGCTATCAATAAAAATCTATAAAGCTGCCCTGATTATTCCCAGTCAATTATATCAATTAGAGATCAAACAGTGAACCCCCTGCAGTACGTTAAATAGAACTAACCGGGGCCAAAGGCGGCCAAATTGTGTTACAAAATGCAACACCACGGGCAGCTGTAGGAGATAATCATTGCTGTCATTGACAAAGGAGCTGCTTTATTAGAAAGCTGGATGTTGCCTGCGGGCAGGCTTCTGGCGAGAGGACAAAGGCTCTGTGATGAGGAAGGGGGAAGAGGCTTGAACCTGGTGGGCAGCACAAGGAGTGTGTTTCTGCCTGATAGCTCCCCCAACTTTTGTCATTTAAAGCAGACAGGGCTCCATCAGCTTCTCCTGAGCCCTCGGAGAAGTGACTTTGTCAGGAGACTCCTTTTCCTCTCTCCCTTTGTTTTTCAGAGCTGTAATGTTGATTGAATTTTCACTAACACTACCAAGTGCTTTAAAGGTGTGAAGTTGTAGTGGTGTTTTAGTCCAGATTGTAAATTTAGGCGTGGAATAAAGGGTAGTGCTGAGGTGTGATAATCCAGCATCTACTGGAAAAAATCCCACTATACCCTAGAAATTTCCTCAGAGGCCTGAGTCAGTCTTTCTCTGTCAGATAGACTACACCTCCAAGGAGGAAAGGGTCTTCTGCCCCTTTCATATTTCACATTTTTTCATTGTGTCTCTCTCCCAGGGCTGTCCCAGGTTGGAGTGAGCTGCTTGTGGCCGTGCTGTTTTCTACTGCAGCTCATGACACACAGGGATTTTTCTTCTCAGCTGCAGATTGACCACAGGGTCCCAGGCTATTGGAAAATGCTCTGAGGGCTGGAGCCCCTCTGCTCTGGGGCCAGGCTGGGAGAGCTGGGGATGTTCACCTGGAGAAGTTCCAGGGAGACCTCAGAACCCCTTCCATCACATAAAGGGGCTCCAGGAGAACTGGAGAGGGACTGGGGACAAGGGACGGAGGGACAGGACAAGGGAGAATGGCTTCAGACTGACTGAGGGCTGGGATAGTTGGGATATTAGGAGGGAATGCTTCATGTTGGTCACTATTGCCAGTAGGAGCAGCTGAGTAGAGACATTTTGATTCTTCCTGCTTAAAATGTCAGATCAGAGGCAGGAGAAAACAGGCNTACAGTTATTTATCAGCTATAATACAGGTGTCAAATAATTACATGCTTAAACCTGATCTGGTTAAGTATTTCCTTTAGCCAGTGGGAAGAAATAAAACATTTTAAGAGGGAAATTTTGAAGCAGATTACTGTTTGGGAGTGCCTAAAATAATAATATGTATCAGTATATATAACTATATATAACTATATACAACTATATATAACTATATATAACAATATATATATATATATGAGAGGTTGGAGTGCCCTTTTGCTGTAACTCTTGATTATCTCCACTTAATGTATTTCTGTTCACCAAAATTCATTGGTTCATTTAGCCTCTGCATGCACAAACAGGGTTTTTTTCAAACCAGAAGCTAATCTCTGGAAGTGTTCCTGGTATTTTCCGCCTACAAATGGGAATGGGAATAAACCAGACCAAACTGAAATACCC